>PVJL010003172.1:0-137500 GCA_004026885.1 Lyroderma lyra
AACCCTTCCATGACCTCCTATCTCTGTCAAACCCCAGCTCTTGGAGTCATTCATAGTACCATGTACCTTTTCTTGATTGTTTTAGTTTTAAAACCAGTTGATTAATGTTTATGTCACTCTTACCATATTATATATTCCATGAAGGCAGGGAAGCATCTGTTTTTGTTTATTATCACATACCCAGTTCTTAACCTGGTACACCACCTATCAGTTACTTAAGACACATTTGCAGAATGAATGAATGATTGATACAGACTCATGCTATATCAACTAAGAGGATATTGTTAGTCCCATGAGAACACATTAATACAATCATTAAATAAAAAAGATAATTTAAAAAAATAACTACATAGACTGGACTTAAATGATAGTCATTGGCTTTGCTTGATTATGTATTATGAACTGAGAATGAAGTTCCACACATGTGATTCTTACTCTCTAATTATAACATATACAGTGAAACCAACCTCCATCTCCATACCATACACATACATATACACAGAGTAATTTTAAAGTTCAGTGAAAGTCTGCAAAGGGAAGCCCAGAGCTGCATTTGTGGTAGGGGTCAAGGTCATGAAATTGTTTCTCAAGGAAAAGGAGAAGTTGCTCCTAAGAGGAAAGGGAAGGAAAGGTGGGGAAAAAAAAACCAGCAGTTGAAGTAAGGACATTGGGATTCTTTGCAAGGAAGAAAATGCCTAAAATTCAATTTTACGTTGTTAATGTTTTTGCACTGTAAATCCTGCTGCCTTCCCAAACCGTCAGTAATATCTCCCATTTTCATTAGCTTAGATCAAGATTAAGTCATCATAAAAGGGAGAAAGGAGAGTCACAAGAGGAGTCAAGCCACAGAGGCCATCTCACTGGGAGGGTAACCAAAGGTTTCTCTCTCCTCATCTATTTCTGTCTGTAGGCGTAGTCATACAGCATTTATCTAACCTAACTTGGGTTGTGCACTTCACTGGAAAATGTCTAACCCACCTTTGAATTTGCAGGAATAAATACACCTATCTGAGAGTGCTGCCTTGGTGCATACTCTGTGTTCCAGATGAATTTCTAACTCTCCCCATTTCATTGCTCATGTTTCCACCTTCACAGCTTCAGTTGCATCTCCACCTAGGGTCTTGGATTCAACATATGTCTTCTGCCTTCCTCATTTCATTCCCTCTAACATTCCCTCTGACCCTGCATAACTGGACCCATCCTGCATGGATGGATTATACTCACTATTCAATCTGGGCTGTCCCACCAGCAGGACTGGGGCAGAGAGCATTTAACATGGTGCCTCATCTATAACCAATGCTTTAAAAAATGATTATCAGATTCAGTCAAAATTTTAAAAATCACATATGATAACAGTTCTCTAGAATACCTGCTAATAAATCTATTGGTTAAGTTGTGCTTTAATCTACAAGCATTTGTAGTGTTTCTCAACATTTTAACTCAGCTTCCTTGGCCAGGGTTTTGTCAAGCTTTATTTTTCTATAAGAAGACATAAGAATAGAACAGATAATATTTTACTTTTTAAAAATATAAACGATGCTACAAAATGCTGTAGTATTAAATGTTTTGTTTGTTTGTTTGTTTGTTTTTAATGCCTTGTGATCTATCCTGGATATCGTGATATCCCTCCCCACTTCTAACACCTTCTGGTGACTATGAAAGGCACGGAGAAATAAAACGTTATGGAGAATCCCTAATTTAGTGTGGGGAGAAATCACTATGGAAAAAGTCTCTCTATCCTTCTTAAGACCAAAATAACCAGGAAAAATATAAATATATTAATTCATTACATTTAATGAACAATGTTTTAAGAACTGCTAAATAATCTGACCTACCCATCTAGGAGGGCGATGACGTTCTTCCTGGGCCGCCCAATATTAGGGCCATACAAGCTGGCTCTGGAGTAAATCCGGATGGGCTGCAACAGGCTCTTCAGCTGGATGTAATCCTTTCCCAACTGGCTGCCATTTACTGCCCGGCCATGCATCGTCCGATAATTATTTGGCTCTAGATTAAAAGAAGACATGCAAGTAATCAGAGTTGAAAGGGTGAGGTTCTACCAACCCTTTCCTGTTCACAGATCTCTCTACCTTTTTCTTAACAATGTAAATATAATAACCAAAAAGAGGGTGTAAGCTAGTTTAACTTGAAGAACCACCCCAACAAAAACGTCAAGTGCCATCTTACCATTCTATTCATTTGCAAACTAATCTTCACAAAGTATCACTTAATCCACAACAGAAAGATCACACTGATTTTCAGGTGATATTTTGTAATGAATGGTGTACTGGATTGAATAGTGTATCCCAAAATTCATCTCTACCCAGAATCTTAGAATGTTACCTTATTTGGAAATACAACCTTTGAAGATGAAATTAGTTAAAGTGACATAGGATTGAGGTGTGCCCTAAATCCAATAACTGGCATCTTTATAAGAGAAAGGAGAGGGCGATTCAGGTGATTCAGGAAGAAGGCCATGTGTCATTGGAAGCAAAGATGAAGGGATGCTGCTATGTCAAGGATTGCAGATATACTGTGCTAACAGTTCATAAGAGAGCTGGAATGACTATACTAATACCTGACAAAATAGACTTTAAGACATAAATGTTACTAGACACTATGTGGGGTATTTTATAATGATAAGAAGCAACTTATGGGGAAGAGCTAACCTTTATAACTATATACATACCAGCAACAGAACAAACACTAAAATACACAAAGCAAAAGTGACCAAATTGAAAAGAAAAGAAGAGATTCAACAATAACAGAAAGAGACTTCAATACCACATTTTCAATAATGGATAGAACAATGAGGCAGAAAATCAGCAAAGATATAGAAAACTTGACTAACACTATCAGCTAACTACAGGTCATTCCACCCCACAATAGCAGTATAACAACCTTCAGGATAGACCATATGCTAGGCCATAAAACAGGTCTCATTTATTTAAAGGGATTAAATCATAATGTACATGCCCTGACTACAACAGAATTAAACTAGAATTCAACAACAGAAAGAAATTTGAGAAATCTATAAATATTTGGAAATTAATAAATAACGCATGAGTCAAAGAAAAAAATTAGGAGAATTAGAAATTACTTTTAGTGTAATGAAAATGAAAACATAATATATAAAAACATATGGAATGACAACAAAGGCAAAATCCTTGAAAGAAATAATAATAATCTAGACTTCATTAAAATTAAAAACTGCCACTCTGCAAAAGACAATGTTAAGAGGATAAGAAGACTGAGAGAAAATACTTGCAAAAGACCCATCTTATAAAGAACTGATACCCAAAATATACAAAGACCTCTTAAAATGTAACAGTAAGAAACAACCTAGCTGATTTTAAAATGGACCAAAGACTTTAGTAGCCACCTCACCGAAGAAGATATGCAGGTGACAAATAAGTATATGAAAAGATGCTCCACATCACATGTTATCAGGGAAATGCAAACTAAAACAACAATGAAATAACAGTACATACCAATTAAAATGGCCAAAATCTGTAACAGTGACAATACCAAATACTAGCTAGGATAAGGAACAACTGAACTCTACTCACTGTTGTTGGGAATTCAAAATGATACAGTCACTTTGGAAGAGTCTGAAGGTTTCTTACAAAGCAAAACATACTCTTACCCTAAGATCCAGCAATTGTACTCCTTGTTATTTACCTAAAGTAGCTGAAAACATACGAGGGCTGTCAGAAAAAAATCCAGCCATAAATGCCTCTATTTTTCATATTACATGGCTGGATACTTTCCAGAGAGCCCTCATATGTCCACACTTTTGTCTGCACATGAATTCATAGTTGCTATGTTTGTAATTGCCCAAACTTGGAGGCAACCAATATATCCTCTAGTAGGTAAATGGATAAATAAACTGTGGTATATCCAGAAATTGGAATATTATTAAACATTAAAAAGAAATGAGCTATCAAGCCATGAGAAGACATGGAAAAAACTTAACTGCATATCCATAAGTGAAAGAAGCCAATCTGAAAAAGCTACATATTATATGATTCCAACTATATACCATTCTGGAAAAGGCAAAATTATGGAGATAGTAAAAAGATCAGCAGTTGCCAGGGATGGGAAAAGGAGGGAGGAATGAACACATAGAGCACAAAGGATTTTTAGGGCAGTGAAAATATTCTGTATACCATAATGATGGATATATGTCATTATATATTGTCTAAGCCCATACTATGTACATATGAAAAATGAACCATATGTGAACTATGGACTTTGGGTGATTATAATGTATTAATGTAGGTTTATCCATTATAACAAATGTAACACCCTGGTGGAGTATATTGATAATGGAGGAGATTATACATGTATAGGGGCAAGGAATATATGAGAAATCTCTGTACCTTCCTTTCAATTTTGCTATGAAACTAAACCTCTTACAAAAAGTCTTTAAAAAGGAAAATATGACACACAGAGATGCTAGGAATGCACACAAAAAGGGAAAGCCATGTAAGGACATAGTGAGAAGGTGGCCATCTGCAAACCAAAGAGAGTGGCCCCAGGAGAAACCAGATCTCCTGATACCTTGACCCTGGGCTTTGAGCTTCTAGAACAGTGAGAAAATAAATGTTTGTGATTTAGGGGGAAAAAGCAGTGCATACCGAGAAATTTATAGCATGAGACTCCTATATTAGAAAAGAAGAAAGATCTCAAATCAATAATATAAGCGTCTCTCTTTAAAAAAAGGAGAAAAAGAAAACTAAACACAAAGCAAGAAAAAGTAATGAAATAAAAAGAAGAGTGGAAATTAATTATATAAAAATGGAGAAAATCAATGAAAGCCAAAGTTGGTTCTTTGAAAAGATCAACACAATTGAAGTACTTGCAGCCAGACTGATCAAGAAAAAAAAGAGAAGTCATAGGTTACCAAAATAGTGATACATTATTATAACTCAAGTCCCTGGTTTACATTAGGATTTACTCTTTGTGTTGATAAATGCACAGTATCATGTATCCATCATTACAGTACGATACAAAGTAAGTTCACCCCCCAAAATTCCATGTTCCATCTATTTCTCCTTTCCTCCCTCCCCCTAAATTCCTGGTAACCACTGATCTGTTAACTTTCTATAGCTCTACCTTTGCCAGAATGTCACATAGCTGGAATCATGGTGAAGTCTTTTAAATGAGATATGGAGTTGGTCTCATATGTTATGAACAGTCACTGCTGGTGCATGTCTAGTACCCAAAGCAAAACATGACCAAAGCAGGTTTTCTGTCCCTTGTCAACCTAACGAGGTAAGTCAGAACAGTTCGATCTTAGCTTTTACAGGTTATGGACAGGTTTTAAAATATTTAAGAATAGCAGTCAAGAGAGCTATGGGACAATGTCAGTTAGATGTGTTCCTTCACAGTATCACCTTTCGAAGCAAACAAAGGTGAGTGTTTAAGAAATGCGTAGAAAGTGGTAATTATATATTCTGTTTCCTAAGGAGTCAGTTGCACCTGACTCATATCAGTGATAATAATAGAACAAATTATCTTGGTCCTATCATCCACCCTCCATACATGTAGCAGTTATCCCACAAATGCATTCTTCAATTATCTAACTAACACTAAAGAGTTAAACACTGTAAACTGTAACACTAAACCATATTCAGGAGAGAACATGGTTCTCCACTATGACAATGAATTCAAATAAAGAACTGATGTAATTCAAGCCACTAAATTCCCTTAATAATCAAATAACTAACTAAAGTGCTTATAAATGTGAGCTAAATATTTATCAACATTTTAATGCATTATTTACATTTTGTCCTATATTATTTGTTGGTTTAACATCTTTTCTGATTTATGGTATACTCCTTTCTAATTATAAAAGCTCCTTCCCCTTCTTATATATGAAGATGTAATAGTTCAATAGTTTTGAGTTTATCCTGTCTTTACCAGTAGATAATAAATTCCTAGACACTAGGAATTCTTTGTTGTGTATATTCACTCTTCACCACAGTATGCTCTACCAAGCACTGCAGTAGTGGGTAGAGAAGGACTTTAAGAATATCCTCCAACTTCCTCTTCAGCACTAGGCATATTTAACATAGCAGGTGCACAATAGCACATACAGTTCGAATGCAGAAATAAGGAAACAGCATGAAAGTATGTATTAGGCTGACCAAATGTACTGTTTTAAATTGGACAGAAAACAATGGTACCATCCTGTTTCAAATGGTATGTATGGTCAGCCTACTGACACCTTGAATTTAGCCCAGTGAGATTAGGCTGACCACATGTACATTTGAAATGGGGTAGTACCATTGTTTCCTGCCCCATTTAAAGTAGTACATTTGGTAAAACTGGTATGTATATGGATGGGAGCATGCCATGAAAAAATTGAGAAGATGAAGGTAATGAAAGTGAGAAGCAGGGGGAGGGAAAGGAGGAAAGTAAGCAGGTAAAGAAACTACTTAGGATTTTTCATCTTCCCCTCTCTGCCTTTGTTCCCATCTTTTCCTTCCACAACCATCAAAACTTTGTCCTACAAAAATAAGTTCTCTAAAGTTCTAACCCCATATACAATTGGCATTGTGTTTGAAAAGAGTGGCTCAACCTTGTGTTTGGCCTTCCCAAGGCTATAACTGTTACATATACACAAATGTATACAATCAAAATGTATAATTGGCTACAAATACACTGTACATTCATCCACACAAACACAGACTAAAAGCTTAATAAATATTGAGTGAATGAATAACTAAATAAAGCTGGGCTGCCAGAACCATCATCTTAAGGAGTTAAATTTCATAAGGTCAGAAATTTGATTTTATGAGATCTCTCAGTAGATATCTGCTTCCAGGGAACTGAATTGTAACTAAAATTATAAAAGAATAATTGGTGGATGTATAGATCAGGTGTAGGGATAAATATATGACATTAATTAATTAATTAATTATAGTAGCTTTATTTGCACACAGAAGTGGGCTGATCTATTTGGGGAGCACACTTAATTTAGGGAGCACACTTAATTCATAATGCAAAGTTCAGTTAGAGATGATATATTATTTTCAGAGGATTTTTGTTAAGGATAGCCCTCTAAACAACAAATATCACGTTGTTGGAGCAGAAATGGACTAAAATTCTTATTTTACAGTTTCAGGGTTTGAGTCTCAGCTTCAAAATTCCTTCAGTTTTCTTTCCTTTAGATTCATCAATGATTAACAGAAGTGCAAATAATTATAATCATCACCTAGCATTAATCAAATACAGAGTTTACAATTTAGACATTTAAGGAAACATTATATATCTACAGAATGTAGTTAAAAATCTTGTCAAGAAAGTCATTCTTTCATAGATTTTGACATCCTAAACTTTCATAACCTTCACCTTTGGATACTGAATATATCTTGCTCTTCACTGACTTCAAAAGAAAGAAAAAAGTAAGTTAGTCACTTGAAGTTTAGCTACTATCAAAGAAACAACCAAAGAAATGTCTACTTTTGTTTTTCCAATACTAGGTTTGCTCTAAAGATAAAATATTTGTTAACAGGATGTGGGTATGTGGAAGGATGAGAGCTAAGAGACCTCACCAGTTCTATCGTTCCTCCCCAAATCTAGATACAATGATTAAACTACTACCTCTGTCCAAAAAGATCAGGTTACAATGAAAAACAGATAAAAGTTTGGAGAGACAAGTCTAGGCCAGGAGTATGACTATGCAGATAATTTCTGAGGAGGGCTGTATTTACAACACAGAATAGATGTGAGCAGAATATACAAGCTATCTTAAGGGATATGATTGTCTAGCACAAGAAAAACTATCAGTAGTTGTAAAATAAATTAGAAGCAGCAGCAAAATAAATCTTCCTTAAACCCTAAAAGGTATGCTGAGTTGGATAGACTACTTATTAGCCATACCAAAAAACAGAAATGCAGTTTTTAAAATAAAAGCACCAACTCTAGTCCTCTTGACTAGAGACTCAAAAATCATCCGTATCTACCTGTATAAAAATGTTCATACAAACATCACCAGATAATTTCCACTTTATTGAATTTTTAAATTCATAGATTTGGTTATTTTCCTATCTATTCTTATCTGCATACTTATTTATTTTCTTATCCAATCATTGTATCTTTTCTCCTCCTCATAAATGGTTCTCTCTTTCTGGTAAACCTTGAAGAGATATTTTTAAAAATGGTTATGGGAATCAAGTATTGTGTAGCTAAGGTGACTAAATAACATTTTTAACAGCTCAGTAGCTCCATCTCCAAACTATTTAGCGTAATTTGGGGGAAGGAGGAGTATGGAAAGAAGAGGCTCTCAGTTGTCTAGAATAGATGGGTATATATAGAAAGACAAATATACTCCCTCCCCACCCACTCCTACCACCAAATCACCCCAGTTATACCAATTAAAGATTTATTTAATTTAACAAGCTACCATATTGAGAGATGCCAAAAACACTGAAGGAACTATCCCCATTGATTAGTTTTAATTGCTTTGGGTATATCTATAACTAGCTAAGACATTTTTTATAAACAATTTTATTTAGGTTGCACAATATTTTTAAAAGAAAACAAACAACGCCTTTAGGCAGAACATGTATTAATATTCTCTAGCACATCAGAGGCGCTACCACTCGTGACTCTCTTATACTCATCCATCTTAAACGTTATGCCTAATTGGTCCCTCACGACAGGTATGATGCCCTGTTTGAGGGATGCACTGTTTGAAGAACATTTTCTTCTGTTTGGGGAAGAGAGAAAAGCAGGGTGGAGTCTGATTGCAGCAGGGTAAGGTTAAGTGGGTGAGGAGACAACATAAAATACTAAGGAATGTCAAGGAGTATAAAATAGAAGATGAGAAGGGGAGAGATCAGGAAAGGACTTGGCCTACCATGTAACAGCTTTTCCTACTTCAGATCTGATGACATCATTCTTGTATTTGTCAGAGAATGTATGAAACAGAGAGTTTGGGAAGACAGAAACTTCAGACTACCCCAGTTCTTCCCCTTATATCCAAGTCATCTTCTGTTCAGTTCAGTGGGTCTCCATCTGGTCCCTAAGTCTCCCCAAGTTTCCCCCACTCCAGGGGAAGAAGAGAGAAAGGAAGAATAAGAGGAAAAAACCTGAGAGTGACATTCTAGTTAATGGCTACAGACAGGGAAATAGGTCACTTAATTCTTATAAGACCCTCATCCCTTCCCATCTTATTATGAGAACTTCAAATTCTTGAGTGCAATAAATACACACATGTGCATGTTTATGTGTGTGTGTGAGGGGGAACACCCCCCCTCAAAACAGAATTTATTTATAAAAAATTGTGTATTTATTCTTACATGTTTAAACTTCAGTCACCTTCAAAGTATTCTTCGTCTGATGCAATACACCTATCGAGACGCTTTTTCCACTGCTCACAACAGTTTTTGAACTCATTGATTTTGATGCTTTTTAGTGCTTCTGCCATTTTTTGTTTCACCTCTTCCACACTGGCAAAACATTTCCCTTTTAGGACTTTTTCCATCCAGGGGAATAAAAAAATAGTTGCTCGGGTGAGATCAGGTGAATAGAGAGGGTGGGGCATGGGGGTCATGCTATTTTTGGTTAAAAACTGCTGAATATTCAATGTGACCAGGGCAGGTGCGTTGTCATGCCGTACATTTTTCATGTAAATCACCCATCATGAAATGGGCAAACACTGAAAGAGTGTCCAAAAAAATTCACCAAAGCCAAACACAGCCTCTCACAATGCCAGCTGATGGGTTCCTAGAACACTCATCCAGCCAGGGAAACCTGTACTATAAGAGGCCCACTCTCAAGAAGTTAACTCTGTTTTTTTTGAGTACCCCCTCACATACAGCACTCCAAAGAAATATGGGTTAGCTACAGATATACGAGGCCATGGAGAAAAATGTTGATATTAATTTGTTACAATAATTTGCATAATTTGTGGAGCCCTATGAAAAATGCAAATGTGGATCCCCTTTTTAAAAAATTAAGAATTTCAAGATGGCAAAAGCACAATATTAAACCTAGCATGGGTCTCGTCTAAGCATGGGACCTTTGTGACTGCACAGACTGCACACCCATGAAACCAATCCTGGGTAAATGGTTTAAGAAATGCTGCATTAAAAAATGTTATACAGATTTCCCTGCAGCAGGACTTCTTAGAGCATTGTATGCTAATGTGCATTGTGAACCTTCAAGAGGTGCATATACTGTAGAGAAGTCCCCAAATATATTTGGCCAAGCTCTTCTGATTTATTGTAAGGGTCATTCTGTAGGACCAGTGTGTCATAGAATACATTGTAAAATGCAGCTTAGGCTGTACAGACAGGTCATATCTGGGTTTAACATCAATTTGTTAGTTATAGATCACATATGACATTTTTTCCACTTTTGGAATGAGGTTACTAGAGATAAGTATAGATGAAAATGGTGTGGATTCACTAAATCTACTGCTCTTAACCATTTTGTCTTTTACTATTTGGAAGTCCAACCCAGTGGCCTAACATTCCAAGTGTTTTTTAGGCCAGTGTACTAGAAATGGTCTGACTGAGACTATATTCAGGCCATCTTTTCTTTTTTTACCCTTTATCTTGTCAATTCAGAAGAAATAACATCTTTACTTACCATTACCCAGTTCCCAAGAAATGTTGTACTTTTTGCTGGCACTGTACTTCAACAGACTCAGGGCACTAGAGCTGTTCCAGGAGTTATTGGGATTACGACGCAGTGCATTGAGAGCAAATATTAGGTGGAGTCCAGAGCAATCAGCAAAGTTATAAAGTTTGTCTAGAGACCTGGCTGGGAAGAAGCAGAAAAAGACTTGTAACTTTCAAATCAATATTCCGACAAAGATTCCCTGGTGGTGTAGTGGCTAGGCTTTGGCACTCTCAACCCTGCAGCCTGGGTTCGATTCCCAGCCAGAGAACCACCAAAAAAGAAAAAAAAAATTTGGGGAGTTCCCTGATGGTGTAGTGGCTTAAGGCTTCGACGCTGGCGCTGTCAACGCTGCGGTCTGGGTTCGATTCCCAGCCAGGGAGCTACCCACATACTAAAAAGCAAAAAAAAAAAAAAAAAATTCCGACAAAAGGAAAATATTAGTTAACTCGTACTACAAAAACCCTTTCTATGAGTTTCCTGCTAACAGGAATTACACAAAGAGGCTTCTAAAAGGGACTATTATAACCTTTTGGTTCAGGATACATTTCAAGATGACTTAAGAAAGCAGCACACACAATTTCAGACAGAAGTTGCAAACTGGCAACCAAGTCTATGCCACAGTACATTTTACTTGTTAACAAAAAAACTGAACTGCTAACATTTTAAAATGGGATGATATCACAAAGCAGCTAAATTGCTAGCTTTTCTTGAAAAATCAGAAGATCCGGCACTGATAGGTCTGTATTCCTTTTGAAGTGACAGAAATAGTGTCGGGAGACAAGACCAGGAAAGGACTGACTGTTGAGTCTTGGAAAATAGCTCATCCTAGCAGCACTTCCAAAAAATTTCACCCAATTCCACATTTTTGGTATTTCTGAGAATGGAAATAACATAACCATTAATATAAATATGCTCACTGTCAGGTTCATCCCAGATACCAGCGACTCTATTCACCATGTGTCTCATACCCACTTCATTCCTTAATTTTTACTACTGCCATTCTAGTTCTGGCTTCCACTTCAGCTTGCATGAATTATCACAGTATCTGCACATGCATGTCTATGTCTAAATTCTGCCCATATCCTACCGGATTTGGGCTCCTCCAATCACTTTCATTAGCTTTACTCACCCCTCAAAACCTTAGTTGATTTTCAAGACCATTTTCTTCCTTTAGTTTAAGGCCTCTACAACTCAACTACCAGTTACCCACAATTCAGGTCTCCCTATTGTTGTCAGTGAATTCTTTGTTGATGTTAGCCAGTTCTTTTTATTATAGAATTCTTTGCCCCATTGGCCTTTGCTCTAATTATTCTCATTTGACATGCTTTGTCCCCCTCGTTCAAATATACCCTGATCTTACTTATCCTTTTAGGCCGTGTTTCCCAAGGAATGAATGATGTGACTTTTAGTAACATACAGACTGAAAAAAAAAAACTTTAGGTTAATTATTATGTAGAGGAGTTCCTAGTATTCATTATCTAAGTCCCTAGAGCAGGGTTTCTCAAATGGGGTTCTGTAGAACACTCAGGGGTAGTGCCACAGGAGGTCACTAGGTGTTCTGCAAAAGATGATACAGAGTGACAAAGTGCCACATTAGCAATTGTTATAGGTCTTTTGGACCTGTAAGTGGGACCATGAGTTCATTATTAGTTTTTCGGGTGGGATATAGGGGGGCTGCCATTTTCATCTTATGTGTATGAGAAAGTATTTTTAAAGAAGCATCAATGACAAGGACAGAAATGGTCTCATTTCAGATAAAAATAAAATCCATGGGACCTTATCTCACATCAACCCAGTAACTAGGCAACAACAACAAAAGGTATAGGTTTCGCATAAAAGAAATAAACTTATTTATTTTTAGTTCCAAAATAATGATTAAAATTAAAATGTATTTATAGGCCTACTTAGGTCATCATGAAACCAACACATATGTAAATTAATTTTGTAATTATCTGTGTGAGCCTGATCATGCCACTCAGTAAGAAAATATTTTCTTTTCTTTCCTTTTTTTTTTTTTGCTTTTTGTGGTATGTGGGTAGCTCCCTGGCTGGGAATTGAACCCAGGCTGCAACGCTGACAGCGCCAGAGCTGAAGCCTTAAGCCACTACACATTAGGGAACTCCCAAATATTTTCTTTATATAAAACTTTTATATAAAATTTTGTCTTAGGTTATAATTTTATTCATATTGTTTTAACATACAGCTTGAATAACTTTACTACTTAACACTGTTGATTTATTTTCATTTGAAAACAACATTAATTAAAGTAAACTCAAACTTTCTTTTTTTTTAAATTTATTTTTATTGTTAGACTTACTGGGGTGACATCTGTTAGCAAGGATTACATAGGTTTCAGGCATACAATTCTACAGCGCATTGTCAACTTGTTGTATAATTAGTTCACCACCTAATGTGACTTCTCTTTCCATCACCTTATCTTTAGCTTCCCCCCCTTCCCCCTCCTCCCCTTTCTCCCCTCCCTAACCCACTTGTCCCCAAATAAACATTAAACTATTGATTGTGTCCATGGGTTATTTGTTTGTTTGTTCATTTTTTTCTTTGTTGCTTTCAGTTTTATATTCCCCATATAAGTGAAGTCATACAGTTTTTTGTTTTTTCTGTCTGGCTTATTTCACTAAGCATGATGATCTCCAGGTCCATCCATTTTGTTGCAAATGGCAATATTTCATTTTTTCTTACAGCTGAGTAATATTCCATCATGTATATGTACCACATCTTCTTTATCCAGTTATCTGTTGCAGGGCACTTTGGTTGTTTCCATCAAACTTTATTTTCATAAACCTAACAAGCTTACCTTTAGAAAAATTATATTACATTTTGGCTTAAACCAGTTACTTAACAAAAATATATTTGTATTATAAGTTGTCTAATTCATAAAAAGAAAAGAAAGGGGTTAATTTTAAAAAGAAAGTTAACCACTTGTTTTTTTTTTCTTTTCAAGGAAAGTTGTCCAAAAAAGCCACTTTTAGCTTTATTTATTTATTTATTTATTTATTTAAGTAGATGAATAAATTTTATTGTAAAGAGGCTAGACAACTTATCCCCAAACATGTACATAATAAGTAGCAAAATTAAGACCTAAACTGAGTTCTAATTACAAGTGTACTAGGTGTTCTATTGTACCTCCCTACTTCTCCTTAAAAGTTCAACAAAGGCAGACTTAAAAGCATAACCATGGAAAGAAGGTTTTCCAGGAACTTTTTTTTTTTTTTTTAATTGGGATGACATCTGTTAGCAAGGACTACATAGATTTCAGGCATACAATTCCCAGGAACTTTTGAACTTCATGAAAATAATAATAATAATAATAATAATAATAATAATAATAAAGCCTTAAAAATGTGTTATTCTTTTTTTTTTTTTCAATTATCAGTAACATTTACTAAGGATCTATCATAAACCACTTATCTTTTTTTTTTTTTTTTTTTCTTTTTGGTATGTGGGTAGCTCCCTGACTGGGAATCGAACCCAGGCTGCGGCACTGACAGCACCAGCGCCGAAGCCTTAAGCCACTACACCATCAGGGAACTCCCATAAACCACTTATCATGCGAAGGGTGAGGATACAAAAGAAATATACAATATCACAACTCTCAAGGAGTTCATTTCTAGGGACAGTGACAGAGACTGATATGTTAACAGACAGTCACAGTATAAAATGATTCCTCTTGTAATAGGGTTACATGCAAAGGGCTATAGGAGCCCAGCTGGTGAAAGAGTGTCACTTAACTTGAGGAGGAAGATAAAACTCAAAGAGTTTTTCCAAAAAAGTGAGTCTTAAAGGGTTTTTAACCTGAAGTTTGTTTCATCAGATATCAGTATTGCAACTGCTGCTTTTCTCTGGTTCCCATTTGCTTGGAGTATTGTTTTCCATCTTTTCACTCTGCTGTGTTTGTCCTCATGGCTGAGGTGTGTCTCCTGGAGACAGCATATGGATGGGGTTTTTAATCCAGTCTGCTATTCTGTGTCTTTTTTTGAATGAGTTCAGTCCAATAACTTTTAGAGTGATGATCGATATGTGAAGATTTCCTGTGGCCATTACTTTTTTGTTGTTGTTTTGTTTCATTTTTGTTTCTTTCTTGTTGCCCCAACTCTATTCCATTTGTCCTGATGTTTTGTTTCAGGGTGAAGAGTCTCCTTCAATGTTTGTTGAAGTGTCAGCCTCGTGCTGGCAAATTCCCTCAGCTTCTGTGTGTCTGAGAAGGTCTTTATTTCTCCTTCATATCTGAAGGATAATTTTGCTGGATAATTTATTCTTGGCTGGCAGTTTCTCTCTTTTAATAGTTTGAATATTTGATTCCACTCCCTTCTGGCTTGCAGAGTTTCTGCTGAGAAGTCTGATGCCAGTCTGATGGGTTAACCTCTAAAGATTATAGTTCTTTTTTTCCCTAGCTGCCTTGAGAATTGTCTTTGTCTTTGATTTTTGACATCTTCAGGACTATGTGTCTTGGAGAAGATCTACTAGGGTCCAGCTATCTAGGGGACCTATTTTCTTCTTGAATTTGGGGTTCCAGATCTTTCCATAGGTTTGGAAAGTTCTCGTGTACTCTTTGTTTGAGTATGCTCTCTGTAGAGTGCTCTCCTCCTCCTTTCAATCCTATTATCCTGATGTTGCTTTGTCTCATGGAGTCAGACAGTTCTTGCAGAGTTCTTTCAATCCTTTTGGTTCTGTATTCCCTATCTTCCTCTTTCTCAGATGTTTCCATGTTCTGATCTTCAATATTACTAATTCTTTCCTCCATCTGGTTGGCCCTGTTTGCTATGACAGTTATTTCATTTCTCACTTCTTTTACTGTATTATTTATCTCGTTCTTCCTTACAGTTCGAATTTCTTTGTTAAACTGTTTGTTTTGTTCACGGATTTCCTTTCTAAGGTTATTAATCTCAGCTATGATATTTTGCCAGTATGTTTTCATTTCTCTGAGAGCCTTTAGAACGGCTATTTTATATTCTCTGTCAGGTAGTTCATAAATTTCTAGATCTGTAAGATCCTTTTCTGGAGATTTTTCATCTTTCTGAATGGCTTTAAATCCTAAGGTATTCATATTGTCTGTTGTGTTCTTCTTCTCTGGCATAAGGGCTTTATTTCTAGCAGAACCCAGGAGATCACTTCATTTCTCTGATTTGTATATTTGTGCTGTCTTGCTGTAGAGCAGACACTAGGTGGTCCTGGAGAGCAAGTTTTGGGAGAGAGGGGAGGTGTTTAAACCATATCTCTGGTCTCCAGCAGTGTTTGGAGGCAGGCACAGCGGTCCATGGTCTCTCCACTTCCTACAGTTTGTTAGGGAAGCAGAATAACTTAAACAGCCTTTAGTCTCCCATTTTGATCCAGTCTTCCAAATACCAGCCAGAGTGATCTTACTTAAGATGTAAACTTTTTCTGTCTTTGATCATGGTCTAGATAGTCTTCCAATATTATCTGATAGGGCAATCAGTTTGTCTGCAGTGTTTCATGCCACCAAGAAACGACAAGCTGTAGCGAACTGGGTGGCATTCACGTCCAACTTTCATTTTGGTTTCAGATGCCGTTCTTCAATCCACTTTTAGTTTGAAATAGGAGGAAAAAACTTATCCTTATACTTACCACAAACCACATACCATGCCTCAATAACATCTTGTATGACAGAAATTTGTGATAAGACTTTTAGCTCCACTTGAGTAAGGTACAAAAAAAAAGTCAAGTAATAAATTTTATAAAGGAAAAACTGAAGTTTCTTTTATTTATATCACTGATGTACATTAGAGTTGGTATCCTTTGTGGAGAGGGGGCAATCTACAAAAGAACAGACTAAGAAATTGGTCAAACTAAACAGATACTCTGAAAAAAATTACTATTTAAAAGATCATTGATAATTATTATTGGATTAAAATATCTACAACTAAGTACTGTATTTTTCTGTGTACAAGACCATACTTTTGTCTAAAATTGTTAGACCAAAAATTGGGGGTCATCTTATACATAGAAGAAAGATATTGATATTTTAATGTTGGGTTAGAAAAGTAGGGGTTCTTTTTCATGGGGGCATTTTATATCGGAAAAATACAGTAATCGCACTGACATATATTATATAAGCTTTAGATATAATTTTTGTCCAAAGATTCCCTGAGACTTGAGAATTATTTCAAGTGTTTCTTCTGTACAAAAAGTTTGAGAAGGCTGTCCTAGAGTTAATGGATGCATAGGAAAATAAAAGTCATCCAAACTCCAAAATACTCACTATCAAATTGAGAACTGACTTAAATATTCCTTCTACACGGCAATATCCTCACTAATCAAATCAATGATGCTTTCAATTTCTCCAATATAATACAAAGCCAGTATAAATCTATTGGAAAGCTAAGTTATAAATCTGAACAAAAGAGGAAGAATTTCATAAGGCAAAAGAAAAGTCTGATAACTGCTCAGATCACATGAAAATCTACTAGCAAATAAGGATTTAGAGGAATTAGATCAGTTAACTGAACAAGAGAAAACTCACAAGGGTGATAACTAAATAGGTTGCTCCTAAAATAATTTGAATATTAAAAGATTAAGAGAGGTCTATTTTGAAGTCTTTTAATAGTGATGATTTTGCCACAAAAGTTATTTTATCAGAAGTTATTATTCAATTAAATAGTTTGTTCAAATTGCTCCATAGTTGCAACAACAGCTTATACTTTAAGTATACAACACACCACATTTATTTTAATAATTTTTAGTTTCACTGATAAACTAAAATCCCAATCAAAGCTTTGCATCAAAATTTAATATGAAAAACTGATTGAGTCCCTTTTAAGTGCCCTTCTAGAACTACAGTTGGTCCTCAAATAACGTCGTTTTGTTCAATGTTGTTTAGTTATAACATTGATTAGATGCCATAGAAACTTAACTCTTGTATATATCATTTAGCCTATGGTAAAATTGGTTTTGTTATACATTGTTTTACTTAAACTTGCAGAACCTATCAACAATTTAAGTGAGGACTTACTGCAATTATCTTCATATAATGAGGATTTCCTGTGTTTGTTTCATGTATATTAGAAAATGAAATACATATCAAACACAAAAGCACATCAAAGCTGTGATTCTGTGGATTTGAAGCTTAAGACAAGGCAAAAGGTATTTACCAAAACAAAACAAAACAAAACCAAAAAACAAAGTGTCATGTCAATGCAAAGGCAAGTGTGGAGGAATAACAATACAGATGGTTTGTTAACATGGCAAAAATTGAAAATGAGAGTTCTAAAAGTTTGGGAAATCATTTGTTAAGAATAAATTTCAAGTCCTGCCTCCTCCATGAAGTCATTCTCGAACACATCAACCTCCCTACAGTGACTTCAGCCTTCTCTAAACTCAGGGCCTGTACCATTTATTGGCATCTGACTGCATAGTGACATCTCCTGTGACACTGTATTACTTTGGGATTTATCTTCTGATTTAGTCACTTCTCCAGAGTGAATGTCTTCTTTCTCAGTTAAATGATTAAGTTCCTTAAGGCTGGTTCTGTATCTTATTAATATCCTTCACAGCATCTATTAAATAGCAATTCCCTGCCTTAAAATCCTTTTGGTTGCATGTAAGTGGTCTAGTAAGAAATTGAAAGGTCCCAAAGACAGATGTTATAGTTATTATTGCTAACTCAAGAGATGTACTCTAGAGTTTATTAGAAAATTACATATGTTCAAAAAGAGAGCATTAGTTGATGCGCAACAAATGCATGTGTAATCTTCCTTGCAACATCTGCTGTTAGGTTCCATCCAAGCAAGCAGACACTTAAAGCTGACTTTGTACTCTCTCCACCAGAGGGTGCCAATGCCTCTATGACCTCTAGTCAGGTTCCCTGGCACCTCTCAGGACTATAATTCTAAGGAGCCTTGCGTAGCAGGCAGTTGAAGATGAGGAGCTGGGGCTGAGATTTAAGAAGGACTAGGCTTCGGAGTCCTGTGTATTGTGCTGATAGTTGATGCTGTGAAAGCTCTGAGGACAAAATCCTGAAAGACAAAACCTTAAGAAATGGCTACATACAAAGGTTAGGTCAAAGGGGGAAAAAGTGGCGGAAAAGGAGGAGGAGAATACAGAAATGTCTTAAGTCACTCAGGATAAGAGTTTCAAGGCGGTGCTTGGTCAAGGACAGTAGGTGTTGGTGAGAAACTGAGGAGAAAAAGGACTGAAGAAAAAAAAGTCATGGTTAATCAAACAGAAACTATTAATAGATTCAGGGTAGGAACATGAATGTAATGAGTTGTAGAGAAAAAGGAATAGAGTCTTCTACATTCGACTTACTTGTTGACAATAACAGGAAGAAAAGAAACAAAACAGTTACTAGAGAAGCACCAGGGATAAGCATTTAAAATATCAAGATCCAAGATCTCATTTTGTCAAAAGCCATTTCTTAAATGAGGCTAATCTCAGCTTTATAATACAAATAGAAAAGATAATTGAATTTGCACTAAGATATGAAGGATGGTCATTTTCCTTAGTTTCCTAAGGACTTGGCACTTTAAAAACAAAATAGACAAACAACAATCCAACAGAAAAAAATACAGTATTCTTGTTCATCTAAGCAACTGGTGGCTAGAATTTCTAGTAGGATTCATTCATTTATTCAACAACTATTTATTGAGTACCTACCATAGGCCAGGCAATATTATACACTCTAGGGTTATAGCAGTGAACAAAACAGAAAACAGGTCCTAGCCCCATGGAGTTTACATTTAGTGTAATTGTGGTGTGGGTTGATGGGAGAGGTGAAGCAGGGTAGAAGATAATAGAACCATCAGGCTGATACGCTATTTTTAAACAAGCCTCACTGACGATGTAACATTTGAGCAGAAACCCAAAAGAGGTGAGGGAGTAGGTCAAGCGGATAACTATGGAAAGAATTCCAGGTAGAAAGCACAGTAAAGGCAAAGGTCTGTGACAGGTATGAGACTGATGAACGTGAATGAGAGCAAAGGGGCCGTACTCCTCAAAATGAGTGAAAGAGTGAACAGTAGGAGATGAGGTCAGAGTGGTAGCAGGCCCAGACTGTATAGGACCTTATAGTCACTGGAAGGACTTGTTACCCTGAATTCCACAGGAAACCACTGGGTTGTTTTGAATATGGCCCAATTCACATTTTAAAAACACTGCTCTGGCTGATGAGCCAAAAAGAGACTAGAGGGGGAATAGATGGCAAAAGTGGAAGTAAGGAAAGTAATTATGAATCTATAGTAATAATTCAGGGAAGGGATCATACTATGTGGACCAGGGTGGTAACAGCAGAGGGTGGGAGTGGCTGGGTTCCTGGGATGTTTTAAAGATAGAGCCAATGAGATTTGCTGAAGGATTGGATGTGAGGTGCGAGGAAAAAAAAAAAAGGAATTCAAAGGAAATTCCAAAGTTTTTGGCTTGAGCAACAGAAAGACAAACTTGACACTGAAGAATGAAGTGTGGAAGAATGCGAGAAGGGAAAAGGGGAAAGCGAAGATCAGGATTTGTGTGGGGATATGTTAAGTTTGAGATGCCATATAAGATACTAAGTAAAGAATTTGAGAGTGTGCAGAATATATAAATCCAGAGTCCAGAGAGAGCTATCAGATGAAGCTATAATTCCAAGTAAAACATTTTGAAAGGTTGGGAGAGGTACAGCATTGTCAAGGAGGGACAGTAGAACTGTCACAGGGATTTTTTGATTTACAGATTCCAATGTACTCGAGGCAGCCTATCCCAGCCCTTCCCGTGCTCCCTTTTCTGATGAGTGCCACAGGCTTTTGATTCTCAGCTTCCTTGACCCCTTCTCCAGGATTAGTTTTTCCCTCTTTTATCCTGATTTTTATTTATTTTCCCAGAAGTATTGATTAGCCTACTCTCCACCATTCTTCAATGGGGACATTTGACATTTTCTTAATCTTATGCAAAGTGCTATACAAATAAAACTTACAGACATGGCTCCATCCCTCACTTTCCAAACTGAGAGTCACCTCTAAGTTCCTGTCTATAGAAATTATGGAGCCATAGTGTCACCCAGGCATTAAATAGTGATTTGTTGAGTAATTTTGGCTTCCACTTATGCTTCCCCAGCTTTCTATCAAGATGGGGCATTAAATCTTCTCAATAACTCAGTATCTAGGAAGTCATCCCAGGATTAACCCTACTCCAAAAAGGCCCCTTTCCATTACATTTCCCCACCTTGGGGCAGGGGTGGGGGTGGGGCAGCTGCCTCAGAGGACTGATATCAAAGTTTTATTTGAGTTCTGCTCAATACGACTGACCTCTACATTTTGTTGTTCATGTGATCTGATAATCTGTTCATATTCTCATGTACTCACAATTACAGTAAGCTGACACTCATCGATTGCACTCAGAACCAATTTCTCCTTTTGGAATCACCAGTACTGTCTAAGGGTAAAGAGCATGTGTCCATGTTCTTTGCCACACAGGAAAAGTACTCTCCCTTCATGTTAAGATTTCAAAAGAACACAGTCATAAAGGAAGTATTTTAGCCCTTTTTGCCAGGTTAGATATGAATATGATCGGACTGAGTTCTTAAAACAAACGCACAATGCTTTCTGTGTGATACTTGCTAACACTAGCCAAGAGTTTCTCAAATACTAATATGAAGGACTTTGGGCCATATTAGAACTCCCCATCATTCCTTGGTAACCACATTATTTCATGGCTCCCTCTTGTTCTAAGCTTTTAATCTTTTCCTGGAATATCCTTCTTCCTCTTTTCTTTATTCTCCATAGCCTAGGTCAATGACCTACTCTGTGAGGTCTTTCCTGACTCCTTAAGGTAGAGACCATGAGGCTCTCTCTCCTTTGGTCTCTCCCAGCTGTTTATCAATTCCCGTAACAGCAATAGCCAACCATGCTATCATTGTTCAGCTCCGGCTCCCACTCTAACAGACAGGAGCAATTGCCAAAGAGAAAGTACCATGTCTACTTTTTAGCATCCATTTTAGTGTCTAGCATGCAATAAGTTTTAATAAATATTTAACTCATATAGGTGTTATTTAGGCCCATTCAACACCACTTACAATTTCTCTGCACCTTAACACCCAACCTCAATATCATTATTCATTGTAGCAAATTCCCTCTAGATTATGTGTGCTACTCCATGTTGTTAAATACATTTAAATAATATCCTCATTGTTTTGCATGTTCAGTTTGGAGTGAATAATACAAAGGAAGCATAGCTGATAATACAATAAGGACTGGAATAATAGAAATTTCTAAGGGAAGTCGGAAAAGAAATGTAAGAGTAAAACAGAGTGAAGTGAACTCTAAACCAACTCTCTGAGTCTTGTAATTCAGGAAAAAACCTAATGGGGAAACATTTGATTTAGTGAGTATAACCAGTAAGAAAGGGGACATTTTAAATATAGCTATTAAGAGAGAACAGTTTGAAAATTGCTGAGGAGAAAAACACAGCCATTTTGCAAAGAGTGAAGATATCTCTAAGCTAAGAGCAAATTTTAATATAGAGAGAAATATCTCCCATTTAGTCAGGGCAATGAAATTTTAACAGCGTTATAAAGAAATCAACGTAAATGTCTATAATTTGGCTGAAGCTGTTGAAGGAGAATGAGACTTTGGAAATCTCTGTGAATACAAATTACAACACTATCAGAAGACTCTGGGCTAGACACTAACGACTGCATTAATCAATTTTACTAGATTAAAGGGAAAACTAAATGCCAGGGAGTATAGTGGGACATCTGGATTCTAACAGAAGTCCATCTATGGTGACAGGAAAAGAGTAAAAGAGACACTGACAGCAGTAAACAGACTAGGATTGCTTTTAAGAAATGTGGCCTTAAGAAAATGATTTTTAAATATGCAAACATTATATCTAGAGAATAGTTTGTAAATATCTATAAATGTTCATTGCCTTCGACCATGCAATTTTACTGCTACATATTTTTCAAATATATATATTTGCAAAATCTCTTCAAGATATATGCACAAAGATTATCATTGCATAACTCTTTTTAATAGATAATAACTAAAAACAATCCAAATGCCTATCATGTGGTGACTGGTTAAAAAAATAAAGAATCTATATCACAGAAAGAGATTCCAATAAGGAAAGGAAAAAGGCTAGTATAAACCCTGTAGAGTTGAATTGGAACTGGAGGCATCAAAATAATTCATGGTTTTTATTATATGTACAGATAGATACAGCTGTGATTTATGTCTGAGCAGGCAATGGCATTCCAGTATAAATGAGCACACCTAGCACCCAGATCTTGGTTTCTGAATACCATTCTCTCTAATAAAAGGAACCAGAGTCTTTGGAGAAATGGCTGATGCCAGAGCTGGGTCAGGGAAAATACAGGATAAGCCAAGAATACTTGTGGTACCAGAAAGCAAGAAGGTGCTCAAAAATGATGAAGGTATGTCAAAAGTATATAGAAGCCAAACCGAAAGAGCTCCCAATGACGAAAGCTGAAACAATTTGAATAAAATAAATAATGATAGCATTAGATTATAACTCACAGAATAAAATAAACACTCCAAAGTCTTCGTGTATAAATAAATAATTGACTAAATAAATACAAAAGAGAGAAGGAACAGCTGTTCCTCACAGAATACCAATTAAAAAATAGATAATTGTCATTAGGCAATACCTTAGTAGTAATTGTTGCAGTCAAGACCATTGATGGATCCTAAAATTAGTCTATGAGAGTATGGTGACAAAAAAGATATTTGGACTGCCTCAAATTATCTCCCCACAAGATATTCATTAGTTACAAAAATAAAAGTAGTAATTTTATAGAAGAGAAATCTGGCAGATACCATCTTTTCTTTGTGATCAAAACTAACCTTGCAGACATATTGACATAAGGTACCTGATATGAAGTCCTGAGAGAAGTACATCATTTTAGTGGCATTTTGAACAAATACGTAAAACCTCAGTTTAATGATCATAAAATATGAGAAAACCCAAATTTAAGGTACATTCTACAAAATAACTGGTCTAGACTCTCTAAAGTGTCTAGGTCATGAAAAAGATAAAAGACTGAAGAACCATCACAGATTGAATAAGACATGACAAACAAATGTAATGTAG
Source organism: Lyroderma lyra (assembly GCA_004026885.1). Lineage (NCBI taxonomy): Eukaryota > Metazoa > Chordata > Mammalia > Chiroptera > Megadermatidae > Lyroderma > Lyroderma lyra. The sequence continues at coordinate 23,695 of PVJL010003172.1, forward strand.
TGTCCTACATGGTATCCTAGAACAAAGAACAGACAAACAAACAAAAGCAATAGTGGGAAAATTGGCTAAATATGGGTAAGCCCTATAGGTTAGTTAACAGCAATGTATCAATGTTAATTTTCTACATCGTTTCAACAATAATACTATAGTTATGTCAAATGTTAACCTAGGTGAAGCTGGATGAAGAGTATATGAAATACATATGAATTACAAGTCCATAAAACTTGATGAAACTTTTCAATAAGCATAAAATTCAATACAGAATGTTTTTAAAAGGAACAAAGTAGATTTGTATACATTTATAAGAAAAGAATATCAAGATACATTATTATTTTTAAAATGTTTTAAAAAAGCAATTACCAGAATGGTATAATACTATCCCTTCTGAGTGATATATTCACATATACATATACATATATGCACACACATACACAATCATATATTACATATATATTGGGTATATGAATAACCATTTTGTTGTAAGGAAGCAAAACTGTTAAGACTTGTAATTTGGGAGGAAGGGAAGTGACAGTAAGAGAGAGGAGTAAGACTTTTCTATCTCAGTTTTCATCAAGTCAGTCTGCATTTCTACACAAACAAGGCTTATCTAGGCAGAAACTGTGGTCCATTTCTGTACCTTTCTATATTAAAAGGAATAGAAGAAAATTTGAAAATATTTAATATGTAATACTTAGCATATAATGTAAAGGCATGCTTTTGTGGAAGTTTTTAATTATCTTCATTGGTTCAAAATTCTATAAAAATTATGTTCTTTTGAATATAATCCTCGATATTGCTATGAGTGTGGTTCACATGAATTCTGTAATGAAAAGATTCTCCACTCACTGCTACCAAACAGTGGTTATTCTTATCTAGGCTTCTGCGAGTTTAGCTAAGAATCATATTAACTGTCTCAAGCTCCGATGAATTCCACAAAGAGGTATACTCAGTCCTCTATGATTTTACTTGCCCAGTCTCCTTCACCTTGAAATGTTCTTTCCCTTTGCTGCATAGTAACCTAGAACCATTCTTCCTCTATGAGGTTTTCCTTTTTCTAAAGCAGCGGTTTGCTAACTTTTTCCGTGAAGGGCCATGTAGCAAATATTTTAGGTTGTGTGAACCACATACCATGTTGTTTACATACTCTTTCTCTTCTTCCTTAAAAAAAACAACTCTTTAAAAATATAAAAGGCATTCTTATTTCATACTGAGTTCCCAACCTGAGGGCAATGAACAATTTATGCAGAGTTCCAAACATTATTCCATCCCTAGGATGAATAAATTAACATATGCCATACACATATGTACTAATGCTTTTTTATATAACCAGTTTTTTCTAAATTTATTTTTAATTACAGTTGACATACAATATTATATTAATTTCAGGTGTACAACATAGTGATTAGACACTTACAATTTTAAGAAATGATCACTCTAGTAAGTCCAGTGCCCATTTGACACCATACATAATTATTATAATATTATTGACTATATTCCTTTGTACTAATACTTTTTGAACAGCTATAGATAGTTCTGGAATTAACACAAAACAAATTATTTTTAAAAGCATTATTGAATTTATAATAATTTTCTGTCCTTTCTAAATTTCTCAATCATTGGATACCAAAACTGTAACTGATCTTACATGGAGTGTCCATTAAATGCCTCGGTATCAAAAAGGAGTCCGCACACGTGAGCTCGGAAAATGCAACTTCTGTGCACTCCCTTCAGTCAAATAACAGAGGAAGCCACGGGGTCCAGATAAAGTAGATCAAAAGCTCCTCTGTAACATTTTATTTGTTACCCTGTATATTTATAACTATAATAAAAAGATTTTGATTTGTCTTAATAAAAATGACCTTAGACTGAAGTTTGAGGAGCACTTCACAGATTCTAAATTCTCTGATGCCTAATCTTATTTGTCCTTGTTAAGTCTAGCTGCAGTGACCATCACACTGTGTATACTAAGTATATATTTATTGTTGTATTTTATTTCCTAAAGATTATCATCCACCCTGATCACCCTGTTTTCTAATCATTGGTTGTGAGTTTACTCCTTAGACACATAATTTAACTCTATTATACCTCAAATTCCTTATTTTTCTGATGTCAATAAGAATATCTGTCTTGCCTACTTCACAAGAGTATTTTAAATTTCAAACAAGAAAATGAACATTAAGTTTCTTGCAAAGCATAAAGCATATACAAATTAAAGAATGTAGGAGATCACTGAAAGACTGGGATGAATTCTCAAGAGATTATATCATTACCCTAATATCCACAGTCCATCCTTTTCTAGAATTTGTCAGTAACCATAAAAAAAAAAAATCTTATTTCCATATATTTGTCTTGAAGTGAAGGTGGTGGTTATGATATTTTGGTTAGGGACATATGGAAATGGCTTCTTTAGTCATAAAGACATTTTCTTAGGAAGAAATTTCTTAAGATGCCATGATGACACACTAACCAGTTTTTTGGCAAAGGTCCCACTGAGCCAGTGATAAATCTTACTGTATGGCAGTAAGAAGTACAACACTTTTTACTTGACTTAAAAACATTTTGGCTCTAGGACAGACTCAGCTCTCCCATGAGTGAGGGGTCCTGATAAATAATGCGAGGAAGAGAAATTATTATACAGAGATATGGGGCATCTTTCCAAACATTGTGATTCTAATGGGGTACAATAAAGAGCTGGTCTAGGGAAGGAGGGAGAGGGTTAAAAAAAAAAGGTCACCAAATACTTGTTGGCACTGAATTAGTCACTTGGGTATTGAATGCAATCAAAGATGAGACATGGTCCTTGCTTTCAAGGAATTTATAGGCTGAGATACAGTAACTTGGATACAATCAGCAAATTATCAACACAGGATAGGATGATGAGACAGAAACATATGCACTAGTCATGTTGGTCACAAAGAAAAGCCATACTTTATATTATTTATTTTTTTGGATGTGAAGGTAGAATGTTGTTGCTGAGCTTAAAGAGTCTGTATCCAGAAAGTCCCTTTGTTGAAACTGCTGAAACAGTGGCAGGGCACATAATTGGTAATTTATACTCAGAGTGTCCAGAAGTAGTCCAGGTGGCCTCTCATGGCTATAAGGAGCTCTCAGTTTATAATTCTGTTATGTTCCAAAGATTTATTAGTTAGCTGTGGAAAACTTTGTACATATTTTCACATAGAAACAAAGCTACAAATGGGGGTCATTTCTTTAGATTGGCCAAGAAAGTTTGTACAAAACCAGTATGGTAGGCTGATCCCTACATGTACCATTTGCATGTGTGTATTCTGAATTTGAATTGGAAATGCCAGAATCCTCTTTCTCTTGATATAGACCCTGAGACACCTTCCTCTACTAGTACTGAACATGAAGATTTACTGATCTTAATCAATGACCGTGTGTGTGTGCACGCACACTTACATATGCATGCACATCATGACACATGCCACTCAGAAATCCTGCTACAGGAAGCACAACCATAATAATTATTGGTTCCAGCTGTGGCCTTCCGCATTCACCATGATGTTCATACTGAGGCCATACTTCCCATGAGCTGTTTCCAGTCAGTGACTAAACACGGTGGCTAAAGAAACTAAGGCAAGTCCATTTCAGCAAGATGCAGAAGTCCTACAGGTAAATTGGCTTAAGGATGCCCTATCGACCAGAAATGACTTTTTTGAAACATGCTGTAGTCTAAGACTGCCCCTGCCCTTTCCTCCTTTCCTCCTCTCTCCACAGACATTAGACTAGTCCAAAGGCTTTCTTTACCTTCCTCAACTTCCCCCCACCCTCAATCAATCTCTGACACATCTACTCCTGTCTTTGTGTCTGCTTCTTGTGATACTCAGACTACTGTAAATGATAGTGAGAATGGTCCAAGGAAGCAAGCAGTAAAATGTGGATCTGCGACTGGTTCACTTACCACTCAGTGGGCAAAAATGATATCATCTTGAGTGGGGTAAGTGGGTGCTAAACATTTCACAGGTGGTGACTTGAGAAAACAGCCAGATAAAGGGACATAACTGCAATAATTTAAAAGATACAGGGGTAGAGGGATGTTTAGAAAGACAGCAGAGTTGCAGATAATTGCAAAATTGTATTGAGGCTCTGAAGAAAAATAATGAGAACTTGAGGGCTGTTAACAAATAACTAATGGCTAAGTGTGAGAGCCAGAGAACTTCTCTGGCCATTTATAAAGGTGTTCATAGTGGAAAAGCACACACAATTAAGTAGAAGACTGAAGTTCCGATAGAGTAACGGGGCTTCAGTGACATTTAAATGCTCACTCAAGAAAGGTCTGCTATGATAACATCAAGGCTCCAGTAACCTGAAAAATGGGATAGGGACATCTGGATGGATGTCCCAGATGTTGGAGCTGAAGACTCTCCTGATCCCCCAGAGCTTATAATGTGGCCCATCCTTTCCTAGTAAGAGGTAGCATTTGCTCTGCTGGAGAACACTGCTAAAGCCTCTCCCTGAAAGGCAGTCTCCCTCAGGAGCTGCCCTACCTCCTCTCCTGGCTGCCAGGCTGAAATCTAGGACTAAGGCCCAGCATTACCCAGTTAAGGAAATGAAAAGACTGTGTAGTCAAGGAGTTGTGAGAAGTAGCTAGCATGTATCTACAATAGTCAAGGATGTACTCCTGAAATTGGAGTTTGAAGATGTCTGATCAAGGGGGCTAGGATATAAGACTAGATAATCAAGAATTCATTGATTTGGGATTACTTTTTTGGGATATGGGATTTAACACCCTGGCAAAGATCCCAGGAGCTGAAGCAAACTCACTGTCAGGATGACATTTAGAATCCTAGGAAAAGTAATGGCATCTTGAGCAATGTAGAAATGCCCTGGCAGATGGTGGAGGATGAAATAAGAGACTGAGGGAAGTGGCCATGCTAGAACATATATATTAATAATGCCAGAAGACTCACCAGAGGGTTATAGGTCAAAGAGAGAAGAACTCAAAGAACATTATTCCACCAAGGCCATTAAGAATGGTGAGAGGGGCACAGCATTGCTAAGAAGTTCAGTGGTGGCTCTTATCTGCAGGCCAGGTTTGAGCTTGTCAACAACCGTAAGGATGGGATGATGGGGCCAAAACAACAGAGCCCAGGTGGTGGTGCTTAACTATAATAAGCCAAAGGTTGCAATTACCATAAAGGCCAGCAAGATCAGAGAAGCAGCCAGGAGGGCTTGACCAGCAGGGCATTGTGGAGCATGATATTCCTAGGGTTAGGGGCAAATAGATGCATAGCCATAGGAGTGTTACTTAATATCTACGACCACCAAAAGACAAAAATGGATGAGCAGGAGGCTGAAGATGGTTGTCCCAATGAAAAGTTCTGATCCTTTGCTAGTTCTTGGTCCTAAGTTAATTTTCAGATCCAGAACCCATTGACTGACGTCATGGCCAGATCTTTAGGAGGAACACTGTAGCATCATATATTGTAATGGTTCTCATCCTCCAAAGGGCCCTATAGTCATTTTCTCAGGCTGTACACTAAGAAAAGAGAACACCCAGATATTTTTGAGGAATATTTAGCAATGGAAGTGAGGAGACAGTGATATCTAGAGATGCAAAGTGTCAATATAACTCTCATATTAGACAGGAGATTATGAAGGTCGGATAATAAATGGATAATAAATAGAATTGTGCCTAATGCAAATTAGGTGCCTACTATTTATTGACTGATTTGATTTACTATGAGAATGGGTATGCAAAATAAGGAGAAAGTTTCTATCCCTTGGGCATAGGCACAGAAACTAATGTTCTGTGTACAGATTCTAGAAACAAAAATATTATTAGCAAAAAGTGTTGAGCATGAGAATTATTGCTGGGAGGTTGGAACTCTGAATAGAAATTTATTAGACAATAGAGGTTTCTAGGAAAGATGAAAATTGCAAGATCAGTTCTTCCATTAGGCTGCAGTAAGCTAACGAGGTCAGCAAAAAATTATGATTAATTAGTGATGATCTATTTCCTCTTCTTGTGGAAGCCCTTAACTTCTACTTGCCTGCTCTCTCCATTTAAAAACTTACTTATGGTGGCCTGATTCCAAGATCCTAGCTAGAAGTATATGAACCTCCACCTAGTGCTCAAGGATATTCTACCTAGTTAAATTACTTTGAATTTAGACATAGTAACATTTATTCTTTAAGGTTTATTTTTCCACTATAATATTATCTCCTTATATTTTCTTGGGTTTTTAAAAATGAGACTGCAGACACTGTGAATTCATTTAGATATGAGACTACATATGCATCAACGAGTATACCATCAACAGAGAACCAGACACTCAATTCTCAGGTTACCTGTCTTTCTCGGAGCCAGTCCAGAGGGGTAGAGAGGACTTGATTTGGCATTGTCTTCAATGACAAGTATCCCAATTATTGTGGTCCAGCTACTTTTAGGATCTACAGTAATGGTCTCCCTTGTAATCTGGAATCCCCTGCTCTAAACCCCAATCTGTTTGTGGAAATTTCAGATTAGATAATCCTCATAAAACTTTGAAACCTCCTCTGGAAAGAAACATTTTGGCTTTAATAATGCATATATCCTTGGACTCAAAAACCCCACTTCCAAAAACTTTCTCTGAGGAAGTATACAGAACTGGATGCACAAATGCATAAGAATGTTCATTACAGCTTTGTTTAATGTCAAAGAAAACGGAAGACAGAGGCAGAGGCTGACTGGCCAAATTTTCAACAATAGGGGAGTGAATAAATAATCCATAGGGCAGAGTCAATAAATGCACTACAGAAAAATATTTTTGACATAGAAAAATATTAATTTATTGCTAAGTGAAAAATATCAGGCTGCAAAACAATATACTTTTACTGTTAAAAAGTTACTAAGCAAATATTTTGTGCTTTTAAAGTTTTCTGCCTTGGCTGCAATTTTTACCTTTTTGATTCATTCCAGCCTTAATGGAGATCTTTCAGATTGCAATTACCATCAAGAGATTTGGATCACCATAAGAGAAAAATTTCTATCTGCTCCACATATCAGTGTTGGTGATTCAAGAAAGTTGAAGTAGAGAACTACAACTATTAAACAAACAACACCAAAAACAAAATACAGTATTATGTTTAAATGATTGTGTCAGCTCTCTCTCGCTTCTTGGTACTTGACTATGTTATTGATGTGTGTTAGTGTGTAGGAGAAACCTCCTAAGTCAGCTGCACTCTCAGATCAGAACTCTCAAGAGGTTCCCACTCATCCCAACCTCCACTCATCCGCTAATTGCAACCTCCTTTCTTTTATAAAGTCCTTCTGACTCTGGTTGGGGAGGTGTGGGCCTGGGCAGGGAAAGGCAGCAGGGCAGATGCTGCAGTTTTAAGTAAAATCAGGTGTTGCCTTCCCTGAAGTGAAATCTGGAAAACGTCAGTCCTTAAGTAACAGGTATTGGCAATTAAATACTCAACCTTCTCCACTGGGCTCAACCTTCCCTGTCCCTGCAAGAAGTACTGTTTAGGCTTTCCCTTTTCCTCTTACATCACCAAGCTCCTTCATCTCCTCTTTAGAGGCCATGGAATAAGGATTTCCATTTTGTGGATATTCACCTGGCATGAGTCTAAGCATGTTGAGAATGGGAAGGAATAGAATACTACAGTATCAATAAAGCACTCTAAAGTGTTTTGGTGACTCAGGCATCTACCTGTGAAAGAAGTATGAAAGATTTCTTGGGGGAGTGAGGAGAAATGATTGGGTACCGACTCTTTCTCTGTGTACTGAGACCTACAAGCAGAAACACAATACTCAAGTTCAATAAAGTCAAAGCATTACATGGGGCTGAGAAAATGTTATTCAGGTTTCCTTTCCTTTCCTTTTGCTAGGTTAGTCTGGACCTATTCCATCACAGACTTGCAATCCATATTGCAGAAGCATGCACAGCTGATGCACAATAGTCTCTATTGATTTGCATAATATACCTCAGGATATTCTGGGATTGAACCAAGTAACAACCTCCCAGAGCACCCTTCAAATCTCATCTCCATACTACATCTCAAACAGGGCATAGCTCTTTTGTGGGAGACAGCCCCACCCTTACCCAGGGTACCTAGACAAAACATGGATAACTATGAGTATGGTGTTAGTGCCAGTGATTTTCTAGTCTAGTTGGGGCAAATGCAATCTGTGATGGACTCACCAATTCTGGTGACTAAAGACCAAATCAATGGAACAACCTCAAAATTTAAAATGCTGAAAAACTAAACAAGATCTCTAGGGAAAGCACACTGGACTAGGAGCTATAGCTAAATCTTAACTAAGAATGCTCTATCACCCATCACTGTTCACCTAATACTCTCTGTAGGCAATCTGATCCATCCCTATGGCTTTACCCCTACCTACATGCAAATATTTTAGTCCTAAATTTAAATCTTCAGTCCAGAGTTTGTCTTCTGAATTCCAGACTGGTAATACCATGATTGGTAATATCAATCATGTCTATATAAATGATCGATGAGCATTTCAAACAGTACATGTGAAAAATAAACTTATCGACTGCCTCAATAAACATCTCTTATAGTCCCTAATTGATGAATGACATAGTCATACATACATTTATTATGTAATGACATACATTTATTAGTAATCCTGAGAATTATCCTAGATTCCTCCTTTTCTAACCCCTATCACAACCAAAGGTAGTCAAATCCATCTTCTAAATCTTTCCCAGATTTTTCCTTTCTCAGTCCCCACCAGCTCTACCCCAATTCAGGCCACACATCATTCAGATAACTGCTGCAGCTTCCCCATTTAGCACCCTTCAACCTCATATGTAGTCTCCATATTACAGCCCAGAGAGCTTTCTAAAAAGGAGATCCACACATCATCTATGTAGTATTCTTGCCAAACATATTTAAACAGAATCTAACCATAAGGAAGCAATCAAACAAATCCATATTTAGGTACATTCTACAAGAAATCTGGCTTGGACTCTTCAAAAATGTCAATGTCACACAAGACTAAATATTATTGGGGCAAGTGTTCTAGATTTTAAAAGACTTAAAGAGTAAGAAAATTAAATGTAAACATGATCCTTGTTTGGATTCAGGATTGAGGAGGAGGAGGTGGGGAGGTGAAAAACGCTATGGTGGACATTATTGGGATAATCAGGAAAAATTAGGATATGAACTGTGTATTAGATGACATTGAATCTCAAATTTCTTAGGTGTCATAATGGTACTGTGGTTATGCAGAAGAAAGATCTTGTTCCTAATAGATGCAGTCTAAGGTATTGAGGGGTGAAATGTCATGATGTCTGTAACTTACTCTCAAATGATTCAGCAAAAAATCACATAAGTAAATAGACAAGTGATAGGAAAAAAGCTAATGTGGCAAAATTTAAACAACTGATGAATCTAGACTTTAAACTTTCCTTTGAGTTTTAAAATTTTCAAACTAAATAGTAATAGAGGATAAAAAGAAAGCATCCTGTCACCATTGCTAAACTGTTCTCCCAGTAGAGATCTTCCATGTTTCAAAAAGAACTTCAATTTCTTGAAGATTAACACAAATGATAAGGAGGCCATTAATGTTGAAGTGCCAAAGCCATTTATTCTCATCCTCTGCAGCTGGGCAGCCTTAATTCCCAATAAGCAAAATAATACAAGTTAACACAAGACTTAAAAGCATTATACAGAAGTAGCTAGGTAGTTCGACAAACTGGATTTAAGCCAGCTATTTTCTTTCTCACCAAAGAATATAAAAGCAGTAACAAGCAAACTCTCTTTACTTCTCATTATGACCAAATGAAATACTTAGCTTTATTTTAGAGATGAGAAAAACAGGGAAAACCAAACTGAATTATGTTCTAGTTTTTATAACTGTCAAACCAATAAAGTACATTATTGTATGATACCAGAATTTGCAAAGAGTAAATTTGTTAACCTTTTAAAGACAGGATGGTTGAATCTTTTTCTTCTAAAAACATTACTAATTTGCTATTTGTCTTCTATATTATAGTTTTCTTCTGCCCTACAACATAATAAAACAAAAATTTTAAAACCCTGTGTCAAGCCCTGATCATTGTTGCATTTAGAATAGCAACCTGGAGGTTCTTTATGAAGGAGTCACTGTCTCCCTGTCCTTCCTCTTCCCTTGTCACTTCCCCTTTTGACTGCCTATGCTACAGCCATATTGAACTACTGTGCTTCCTTGAAGGATAGATTCTCTCATGCCACAGTATGTCTTGGTGGTGGTTTAAATCAAGGGAACTATGACATGCCCCTTCATGCCACAGTTATGCCTTAACGTAAGCATATCAAACACAAGAACACTCAAGACCAAGTCTATACATAGTGGGAGTCAGGAGACCAGGATTCTGCTTCCAGGCTGGTTACTGGGGCAAGTCCCTAATCCTCACTGAGCTTCCGTTTGCTCATCTATAAAAGGAGGTGGTTAAATCAGACTATCTCCAACGTCTCTCTGTTCTCACTGTCCATTAACCTATAAAGTTGCCCTATGGAATCACAAGGGAACTTGGGTAACAAATTCTGGTATAGAAGTGGTTTTCCTCCTCTTAAGAGAAATCATCTCAAAGAAGTTGTGAAAGTCAAATAAAGGATAATGTTCCACATCACAGTCAACTTTAATAGACTTCACTGATAACATAACTAAAATGCAAAACATGTCATCTTTGAGATTTATATCAAACTAGATATGAAAATCTAAATAATATGGCAAAACAGATGTTAAGTGAGACATTAATTTTAAGCTGCAGTGAGATTTAGCTTCATTTTGGTTACCGGGCAGGAAATGGGCTCAGGGGGCAGTGAATCTATGTAAATGCACTTATATTAATATGAATGTAGCCCATGAAAGAGAAAAATTCGTTTCTTAGTGTCTCATTTTCCCTCAATTGTTAAATGCAGAGATAAATCATAAAAAGCTCTGAGGAAGATTGGTTCCTAAAATCACTATCACAGGAATACCTGTGTCTCCCTCTCTCTTTCCTCTAAAAGATTCAGAGCTCCTTCTACACATTGAAACTGACACTTGGGTGGGGTGAAATCAATTGTAATAAAGTGAGAGGCAGAAGCACTCCCATGTTATTCAACTTACTCATTGTGGGCAGTGAAGGGAAATGAAGGAAGGAACTGTTTCCCACAGTTCTACTCCTTTCTTCAGGAGGAGACTTCATGCAAATATTAAAAAAATAAAAATAAAGCTGATGTACTTATACACCCCATAGGCTCTGCTCTACCCATTCAAGTCATGATAGAAAATTATCCTGAGAATTTGAAAATTAACATGTATTGTTGTTCAAAAACTTTTATGTGAAATTCAAATTTAAACTGGTGTCCTGTAGTTTATCTGGCAACTTTACTTACTAAGGGCTGAATCTTAGAGTAGAGCCAGTGTTGTCAGAAAAGAAGTAAGTGCAATTGTCAAGAAAAGATAAGAGGAAGTCACAGATTCAAGAACGAAGATGAAACAATAGCAATGAGATCCAAGGAAGAGGTGATTTTTAAAATAATAAGATGATATAATATTGAGTCTTGAAAAGTGAAGAAGACAGATAAAGGAAGATAAAGACTGAGAATTACTGCAGTGACTCAGAGACTAGGGATTAAAAAAAAAAAAAGCTTCAAAGAGGAATGGACTCCAGTATCAAATGACACAAACAGGCAGAGCACAGTTGAAATATTTGGGGAGGGGGGGAGAAGTGGGGGACAACCATGAGGTATGTCATATTAAATGTGGTAGGGCATGCCTTGCCACAAGATGGCACTCATAGTTCCTCTTTTTGAGTTTCTATCAATATCTGCACATATTTTATTGTCATAGAACAAAGAGAATATCTTGTTTCACAACTTATATATAGTATTATGTTTCATGTTCTGTCATTTTCCCACAGCCTATCATTGACTTCTCTTTAGAATGTGAAGAAACAATGAATATTGGACTTGGCTGTGGGGTGGGGTCAGGCTTTAGAGCCTGGAGGAAGGAGCAAATGTAAGTACTATTGCAGATACTTAGTATAAAGCCTTAATAAGAGGCGTCTGAATTTGGCCATCAGATGCTGACTGATAAGCTTCAAGAGGACTAATACTGTTGGAAATGGAAGCCAGACTGCCTGGTGTTGAGGACTGGTAAAGTGCTGAGAAAGCAGACAGACTATGTGTTTGGCACATGTGCTGTGAATAGGAGGGAAACCAGGTGTACTTTTTCCTTATAAGGAATTCTTTTACAAATAAGGATTTGTGTGTCTTATCTGTAAGCTTCAAATATTTGACCAAAATACTTATTAAATGGAATTTGGCTTCACATAAAAATATTTCTACAAAACAAATGCAATTGTGTTTCAGAGAAACTTCTATGCAACTAAATAACCAGTTAATGTCCTAATATTATAGCATTTATTTTCAAAATAATTTCATACCTATTTCTCATATTATATTGCCCCTAGAGCAAATGTTTGAATCAAGGCCTAGAGAGATCACAAAATTAGCCTAACATTACACAGCCAGATGGAAACAAAACCATAGGTCAAAGTTTTGTGATGCCTAATTCTACACTCGTTCTACTGAATTATTCTTCCTGTCACTTGATTAGATAAGTTCTCCACTTATCTAATTTTATTTTTTTCCATACATAAAATGACAATGGCTCTTTGAAATTACCCTGTTTTGAATATTTTCCATGCTATCTCAGATATGTAATAGTTAAAAATTTCCTGTCTCAGAAGAGTATAGGAAAACATGTTCGTTACTATCTCTGTTTCTACAAAACCAAGTATAACCTTGAGCTGAACTTGAAAGAACTATAAATTAATGTACCACTGAAGAAGTAAAATCCTGTGCCTGTTGTTTCAGGGGTATAGGTACTTCTGCTAGAATATGTTCTCACCACACAATCCAAAACACTTTTCTTTTCAAACAATAAATCCAATAATTATTAATTTTTATCATTTTTTAAATCAAGGTAAAATCAGTATCAGTGTCTAATTTGTGTAAAAATCTTTTTGATATCTTCAGACGTAAAGAGTGAAATAAGACAACCTTAGCTTTGTTTCTCCCCACCCAAACACAGAAAAAGGGGTGGTGGGACATCTATAGCTAGTTAGTTCACCAATAACTCCACATAAGCCAAACGAAAGAAAACTTCAAACTTGCTTTGTAGCTAGGTCTCCATGGGGAACAGCCTTCTTACTGAGTTGGAAAGAATAAAGGGCATTTTTGAACCTACAAGTGTCTGAAAACATCATGTCTGCAAAGTGTGATTGGCATTTTTATGCATTTTAAAGAATCTAAGGAAGCCCAGCTCCTAAAATTCTTACAAAAAATAAATAGGAAATGCTTCCTGCCACCCAGGAGTGAGAGTAGCGGTTATTCTTTTAACCAACTGTACAAAGGAGACCTGTCATTTACAGATAGCTCCAAAGTCTTGCATTACCAAGAACACCATGAAGACTGGCCCTTACCCAAGAATTTACTCCGAGAGACAGTTAATATGGAGTAAATAGAACCTCAAAGAGAACAGCTTTGAAGAAGGGCTTTGAAAAGGTCAGAAGAAGATGAAATGAGGAATGTTGTTACTTAGTGCCTTTATTAAACAAATGCGTGCCTTAGCTCTTCTTCAGCACATCTCAAAATGTGGCAAAGAGCATGGCAAGAATATAACTGCAATGTGAAATTTCTACAGATGAAAATATAACTTGGCATGTGAAATTTTCTTTAGAATGGGCCCTCAGGCCAATAGGTTGTTTTCAAAGTGTGCAAATGCCCTATTTCCTCCACTGTGGAGACTACTCTTTTCTCAGGGACATATCATATCTACTGTTCCATGAACAGTCCAGGATAGTGTGGATCTCAGATGTTCTCCCCTAATTGTCATGTCAGTTACAATTGGAAACTCTATTCTCCCTAATCCTTATACAATATCCTATCCCCTCAGGCCCTTATCTAAGTAGAGAGTAATCAATCACTGCCTCCATTACAGCGGATAGCACTTTAGGTATTGACTCTTTTGGATTCTTCGTCCCTTTCTACTATAAAATCAACTGCCTAAAGGAGCTGAATATATTTTTCAGTTATCCCTAACACCACTCCCTACAACTGATTTTTTTCTTTTTCTTTTCTTTTTTACTGCTGCTGTTATTCATCTCTAGTCTGTACATATAAATGTATGCATCCATTCAACAAATGTAACTGAGTACCTGCTATGTGCCAGGTATTTTTCTATAATAGAGACAATGCATTTATAGCAGTCAAGACAAACAAGGACCTGTATTCTAACCATGTAAGAAAGGAAGAATGGAAGTGTAGGAGGTGCAAGGCAATAAATAAACAAGGTAAAATCAGATATGGTAACTCCAAGAAGACAAGAAAACAGGTTAGTTACCAAAAGCGGGTATAGATTATTCCTGTTTGAGTTGGCAGAGACTGGCTACTTTGAGGTGACACACTGAAGTATCACAATTGAGCCAGGACCCAATGATGACCAGAAGCCAATCATGAACAGAATTGGAAGAGAATGCAGTACGCAAAAGGTCTTAAGACAGGCCCAGCTCAGAATGTTTGAGGAACAAAAGAAGGCCAAGGCTGCTGAATCCAGGTGGACAGGAAGTGGCAAGACATGAGTTCTGAGAGAATTAAGAGGCAGGCTGGGGCTGCTAAATCATGAAGATGTTATACAAGAGGGATCTTAAAAACTGTGAAGTTTTTGTTTTGTTTTGTTTTAACTTCTACATATTTTTAACTTTTACATATTTTTCATTAGATCAAGGATAATTATGAAAGTATGATTATCAAAATCAGGAAATTTTCACTAATATAACCAGAGTATAATTATCAAAATCAGAAAATAACATTAAAACATTACTATATCTCAATTAAAAATATTATCTAAATTATAGAACTTACTTAAATTTTGCTAAAAGTTTTTAAAATGTCCTTTATAGAAATTTTATTATTCTAACCCAGGATCACACATTACATTTAATTTTCATACCTCTTTAGCCTCCTTTAACCTGGAACTGTTCCCCATCTTTTATCTTTAGTGACATTAACATTTTTTAAAGTACTGGCCATTTGTTTTATAGTATATCCTTAAGCTGGGGTTTGTCTGATGTTTCCTTGAGATTAGATTCAAATTAAGCAGGTCATGAGAAGTTTATCCTTTTCAAAGTAGAATATTAGGGGTTACACAATATCAGTTTGTTCCATATGCTGGGGGGGGGGGCGGGTGGTGGAAAGAAAAAAACACATTTGTTTTGATAGAGAAAAGTTAATGTACATTTATGCATTTGATAATAGTGAAAATATAAATCACTTCTAAAAATAGAAGTGTAATGTGAACAAATTCCTAGATTAAATGCAAATACAAGCTTTCTTTAGTAATTCAAAATTCTGAATATAGAGCTTAAGGAAAATCTCAAGGGTCAATAAAAAATTAAGGAAGCAAGAGATGGGTAACAATTGAATTATTAATAAGGACAAAGATTTATTCATAAACTTCCAATAAAAATAACTGATTTTGAATATAAATTTATACAGCTTAAATAAAATAGACTAAATATGTAGGTAAATAAGAAAGTTTCCTTTACCTAGGTAATATGGAAAGGAATTGTTGAGAATTTATGAATTTGAAATTAGTGTAGACACCTAGTGGCAATCACAAGGATCCCCACTGCACTGTAGTTCTTCTTACACTCTACTGTAGTGCAGTGTAACTTATTTTGCCACAAATACTAGCTAAAAGCAAACAAACAAGCATGAATGTGCGGTTGGAAATTTTGTCACTAGAATAATGGAGAAGGAACTGAACAGCAAATCCAAAGTCTGTATAGAAAATATAAAGGATGAGAGGGGGTAGAGATTGAGCAACAGTTTTGTAACATGAATTTAATTGGACCACTAGATCATAAGGTCCTTGAGGGAACGGACTATAGTTGTTCTCTGGTTATAGTCTTTTTATTAGTGTCTATTTTCAAATATGGTAACCAGAAATCAAATTAAAACTTTATTTATGACTTAGCACGTACAACGAAAATGCTGCTTCCATTTTTATTTCCCTGCCTCTATTAGTGTCTAAGTTACAACCATCAAATCCAATCTACTTAACTTTGGAGATGAAGAAGGACCAAGACTGTCATTTAGTTCAGTTCCCTCAGTTTCAAATGAGAAAAAGGAAGTGATTAAAAGTTAACTGACTTGCCCAAAGCTACCCAACAATGATACTGCTAGAAAGCAGACAGTTCAGCCGAGAGCCTCAGAACTCTGGTAAAAATGTCATAAAGACATCATTACCAAAATAACACCACCCAGGGAGCACAAGGGACAGAGCACTAGACTTGGGAGTCAGAAAACTTGTCATCTGAATCCCAGCTCTGCCTCTTACTTTCTATGGGATCATGGGCAATAACTGCAACTCTCTGATAAGGCCTACCTCCTAAAAATGTTATATATGTGCAATGTAAAAATGCTTTGTAAAAAAATGCTAAATATTAAAACTATTAGGATATATCATTACAATGCTAATATTACAGTCACAATTTGGGGTATTGCTTTTCAAGTAAGTAGACTGTTATGTGGATGTTGTATAACAGATAGTTTATATACTCGATTTTTGTGTTTCAGAAAAGATGGCATATACATTTAAATTTTCTTTTAAAGAACTTTAATTATTAAAAACTTTTGATTATGGAAAATTTCAAACATATACAAAGTAAATAGAATTGTCATGTGCCTATTACCTAGCTTCAATATTTTCAAAATTCTGCCATTCTTTTTTTTTTTTTTTGGTGGTAAAATGCATGACATAACATTTTTAAGTGTACAGTTCACTGGCATGAAATACATTCACATGTTGTGTCTGACATTCTTATAGCATCTAAACCTGTACCCACTCCCCACCGATCCTCTTCATGATTATAAGAATCTCATTTTTTAAATCAGACAGCTAACACGTCAATTTCCATCCCCATTCACATGCGACATTTTGGCTCTAACCCTCAGTTCCCTCTTCATGAGAATCATGACACCTCTGTCAAAGTTGCTGTGAAGTTTAAAGGACGCACTGTGATGCCATGCCGTGGGCACTTGGTAACTCGCTAGCTCACTTGCCAGCACTACGCATATAGTCTGACTTGCCAGAGAAGCTGTGCTGATAACACACTTGGAGTATTTTTCTTCACATTTCTTCACTGTTTCTTTGTACCTTATCTAAGTGGGACATATAAACCTAACTAAGATTCCAGTATGATGATGGTTTTTATAGAAAAGCAATGAAGTTCTGTATATCTTGGTGATAATATTAGTATTTAATAATAAAAGTAAAAAATAAGTGCCGGTAGCCTAACTGAGTTGTCTCAACTCATTGCAGCCACTTATTTAAGTGTGTTGCAAAAGTTCTTTGTAAATGGGCAAATCAAGAACACTTTTGACTTCCACGTAATGAATGAGTCACTGTCAGACTTAGGGAAGCACTGACTCCTCTCTTCCGCGTCACTCTGATGAGGCTCTTCTGACTGGCAGGTTCTTCTCCGCCTCATGTTACTCTCCTACACCAAATAAGGAGGTACTCGAAGACCTACTCTTCAGCCTGAGCTCCTCTACAAGCTCTGATAGACGACTCACAGCTGTGGTTTCAGCCTGTACCCCCACAGAGACTGCTCTAAAATCAACATCCTTAGCGCTTCTTCTCTCTCTCAAACCCTGTTTCTATTGAAGGTATCATCACCCTCCTTGGCATCCTGTCTAGAGTCTCGTCCTTGTATTTTTAAAGTCCCTACCTCCTATACCCAGATGAACTCCAAAGAAGAGTGCTTCTTCCTTAGAAATATCTTTTACTTGCTCCACTTTTTCCTCATCTCCACTAAATGGGGACATTACAACTTCATAACCTAATTAATACAATAGCTCATGTGGTCAATCAAATATAATTTCTAGCATATAATTCTTAATCGAGAAACCAGAATTCTGAACTCTTTTAGGAATTAAGTGAGAGCCATGCCTCAGCAACCCTTCAACTAACACTTAGGAGAGTTTAAAAAGACATAAATCCTTTTTCTGCGCCAGAAAAAACAAAGTTCTCTTTATTGGTAAAGCATGTTATTTTATAACTAGGCCTGAATAATGCAAACATCTGATAATCTTCAGAGAAATCACACCAACAAAATCTGAGTGCAATCTGGGCCCTCTCAAATACAGCTCACATTTACCTAATTTTACAGTCTTTATATAAAAACTTATATTACCATTATTACATTTAGAGAGCCCTTCAAAGGTGCCATAAAGTTCCAGTTTTGATAGCCTCCAATTAGTGCCCTAGCTACATAGCTCTGAAGTTTCAGTTTACTAGCTTAATGTGCAAGCTAGAGCTTGTCTTAACTGAGAACGTTTATCTCTAACGACTGGTTTCCATTTGAAGTCCCCAACTATACAAAACAGCTAACTTCCAGATTTTAGATTTCTGCTTAGTTTTTCTCTTGCAATCTAGTACAGTCCAGAAATTTACCTTCCCAGGTGACGGTTTCATCAGAGACTATCCCTGTTGACATTCACTGACTCCAGTGGTTTAGGGCTGAAAGCACACATACATTTACAAATATGTTTACTATCATTTTATTTGTTTAGTAAAATCTTAAGACATAACCTTAATATGTCTACTCATAAGTGAGTAGGAAAGTGGGTGAGTGTATAAATGAAAAAAATTGCCAAGAGTTGTTAACTGTTGAAATTGAGTGATAGGTTCATTATACAATTCTCTCTTCTTTTTTGTATATGTTTAAAATTTTTTCCATTTTTAAAAAAATTAAGGTACATACCTTCTATAAATATAAAGTATCACCAGAAACAATACTGACCAATTTGTACTCACAGAAATGAGGTTATGATATACTGTTAAGTGGAAAAGAACATGTTAATAAGCAATAAGTATAGTATGGCTCCATTTAAGAGGTTTTGAAAGCTCTCTGTATTTATAAGTATATATATTTGCATATCCACAGATAAAGGTCTGGACAAAAATCCACCAAATTGACAATTAACCCTGGAAAATAGAAGGGACAGGAGTGGATGATGATGTCTTACTCTATATATTACTATAAAATTTGAATTTTTACTAGCATCTATAAATTTAAAAGCGAAAATAACATAAATATTAAGAAATAAAATCTTCAGTGCTACAAAGACCTGGAGGTTGTATTCTTGGAAGTATTAAATACTAAGGAACACAAAAAGTATACATCTATGCTTCAAAGTGTATTGAAGGTAAAATCTATTTATCAACCTACTACTCTCTCAAGGCATTGACTTTAATTAAGTGCTCTTCCTACCAACCTTACCTGGGGCTGCCTCCTGCTACTTCCTGGCAAGATTTCACTTAATTCTTTGATCTTTCCTTGTTATAGGCAGAACAGATGGAGGAAAACCATAAAAATTTTCTTGCCCTTTAATCTGATCCAAATTCATAATTTTCTTCAAAAGCATGATCGGAATATATTTGTGTTTCCATGGCAACCAGTAGTTACTAACTTTCTGCTTGACTCAAAGACACTCTTATTAGTACCCTTTGTACTACAGCATCTGCACCACTCCTTACTTTTGTACCTACTAATTCTTATAACATTGAGGTACTAGTTTCCTGCCTTTCATTACCTCCCTACCCAACTGTGGAAGGGAGGTGCCTTCCTCTATCATAGCACTTATCATATTATACAGAAATTGTTTACTCACCTCCCTCCCTGTAAGACTGTAAGAGGGCTGCAACCAGGGGTGAATCCAGGTTTTGTGGGACCTGAAACTAATACAACTTAGGGAGTTTTCTTTAAGAAAAGAATATAAATTATAAATACAAAATTATGTATAAACATGTATGTTTATTTATAATGAGAAAAGAAATCACAACAGATTGCTGAAGATTTAACAATTAAGATCCCTTTCCTCTGAGACTTCTTTAAACAATTTACTACAAATGCTTACATAGTAATGCATATTGATTGCAACTTGGCTTTTCTTTCCCATTACTAGCATGCATAGGGCCTGTGCAAATGATGAGTCTTAATGTCTGAGCTTCGTTAACTTCACCATAAAGCTATGTCTGCACAGCTTCTTCATTGTTGAATTGTCAGCAATCAGCTTAGTGCCTTATACATATTAGGTCTTCAAAATACCACTGTTATGTGTGAGAGGAGGGTTGAATAGATTAATTTTTCTTTCACCAATTCCCTGTTATAAACCCTTCAATGGCATCCCAATACTTTTTTTTTTTTTTTTTTAGCATTTTTTATTTATTTTTTATTTTTTATTTTTTTTTGCTGTTTGGTATGTGGGTAGCTCCCTGACTGGGAATCGAACCCAGGCCACAGCGCTGACAGCGCCAACGCCGAAGCCTTAAGCCACTACACCATCAGGGAACTCCCCCAATACTCTTAAGATAAAAGACTATTGCCTTCCTCTCCAATAGCCTCTTGAATTTCTCTGTTCTTGACTTTATGTGTCCAGCTGCATTGGCCTTCTCTCACTGCCTCAGGACCTGTCTATAGGCAGTTCCCACTGTCTGGCTTCCTCTTCCTATCCCTTTGCCTCAGTTCTAATGTTACTTTGTCAAAGAAGACTTCCTGCCTAGGTTCAATCTCCCAGTCATTTCACTCAGTATTCTCCACTTCTTCAAACATCTTTCACAATTTTAATTATGGAGCTGTATAAAAAGTAATTTAATATCTATTTTGATATTGGAATGAAAACTTCTAAAGGTAAGTGTTTTTATTTATTCATTGTTTCCCCAGTTTACCACAATGCTGTGTACAGAATAGGTACCTGATAAATACATGTAGAATGAATAAGGAAATTAATGAATGAGGATGAATGTCAAAGCAGATACAACTCCTGGTACATATTGAAGGAAACATAGTATCTAAGATCAAAGACATCCACTGCAAAGGAAGCAATGCATAATAGCAGTTAATATTTGTTGCTTGCTATATGCTGGGCTTTGTAGTAAACAATATGTAGTTATCTCATTTGATCATCAGAACAACTGTGTAAGCAAGTAGATATTAGAATCAGCTTGTCACTTTCCACAAAAACTTCCGCTGGATTTTGATTGAGAATTCATTCACTCTACAGATCACTTTAAAAATCAGATTGACATCTTTTTTTTTTAAATTCATTTTTATTGTTAGACTTATTGGGGTGACATCCGCTAGCAAGGACCACACAGGTTTCAGGCATACAATTCCACAGCGCACTGTCAACCTGATGTATAATAAGTTCACCACCTAATGTGACTTCTCTTTCCATCACCTTATCAGATTGACATCTTAATAATGAATTTTGCAAACCACGAACACAGCACATATCTCTATTTATTTAGGTATATTTTGACTTATTTCATTGCTGTTTTCTAGTTTTCATACATGCAGATCTTACACATATTTTGTTAGAGCTATATCTAATTGTTACATGGTTTGAGATGCTGTAACTGATAAGCATGGCTTTAACTGTAAATAATATTTTTTAAAATATCAATTTCTAATTATTTATGTTTAGAGTATAGAAATACAATTTTTTATATTAACTTGATATCACACAACCTTGCTAAACACATCAATTCCAGTGGTGTTTTTGTAGATTCTTTGATGTTTTCTACACAATCACTTTGTTTATGATGCCTTTTATTACTCTTTGTTGCCTATTGTCCTGCCGAATACAAATGATTAAAGTAGACATTGGTGCCATGTTCTTATTCAAGGGGAAAAATTAGTCTTCCACCATTAAGCATTACAGTGTTTTTTTGCAGATGGTTTTTATAAGGTTGAAAAATTCCCTTGTATTCCTAGTTTGCTGAGAGTTTTCATCATTAATCGATGTTGAATTTTTTCCAATGCTTTTTCCAAATCTATTGAGATAATCATATTTTTTTTGTTTGTTTTTGTTTTAAATTCATTTTTATTTTATTTTATTTTATTTTATTTTTTCTTTTTGGTATGTGGGTAGCTCCCTGACTGGGAATCGAACCCAGGCCGCAGCGCTGACAGCGCCAGTGCTGAAGCCTTAAGCCACTACACCATCAGGGAACTCCTTTTTTTTTATATTTTATTTTATTTTATTTTATTTTTTCTTTTTGGTATGTTAAATTCATTTTTATTGATAAACTTTTTGGGGTGACATCTGTTAGCAAGATTTACTAGGTTTCAGGCATACAATAATCACATGTTTTTCCTTATTCAGTCTGAAGAACATTGATTTTTTTTTTTTTAATGTAGAACCAGCCTTGCATTCTCAGGATAAATGCCATTTGATCCTTTTTTCACATCATTGGATTCAATTTGCTAATGTTTGGTTAAGGATTTCTGACTCTGTTTATGAGAAATATTGGTCTGTAGTTTTCTTTTCTTGTAATGGCTTTGTCTGATTCTGGTATCAAGGTAATATTAGCATCATTAACTGAATGGGAAGTATTTCCTCCTCTTCCATCTTCTTAGAACTGGTGTATAATTGGTATTATTTCTTCCTTATACTATTCAGGCTATCTATTTTTTTCTTGAGTGAATTTTGGTAGTTTAAGTCTTTCAAGAAATTTGTCTATTTCATATAAGTTCTTGAATTTGTGTCTTAGCTCTCCTTTTTTTCTTTTCCTTGGTTGGTCTGGCTAGAGGTTTGTCAACTTTATTGATCTTTTCAAAGAACCAGCTTTTGTTTCATTTATTTTCTTCTTTTTATAGTTCCATAATGTTGAAGCTTAGATCACTGATGCTTATATAAGCATTAATACTACAAATTTTTCTCAAAGCACCGCCTTATTGCATTCCACAAATTTTAATATAGTGTATTTTTGTATTTATTCTATTAAAAATTTCCTTTGTGACTTCCTTTTTGATCTTTGGATTACTTAGTTAGATATGTGTGGTTTAATTTACAAATATCTGGGGAATTTTCCAGATCTCTTACTGATATTGATTTCTAGTTTAATTCCATTCTAAATGGAGAACATACTTTGTTTGATTTCAGTTGTTTTAAATTTATTAAGATTTAGTCTGGATTTATGGCAAGAATACGAGTATAGTCTATCTTGGTGAATATTTTCTGTGCACTTAAAAAGAATGTGTTTTCTGCTGGTGCTGGACTGAGTGTCCCATAAATGTCAATCAAGTAAAGTTGGGTGAGGGAGCTCCCTGATGGTGTAGTGGCTTAAGGCTTCCGCACTGGTGCTGCCAGCGCTGCGGCCTGGGTTCGATTCCTGGTCAGGGGGCTACCCACATGCCAAAAAGCAAAAAAAAAAAAAAAAAAAATTTATTAAAAAAAAAAAGTAAAGTTGGGTGATAGTATTGTCAGGTCTTCCATACTCTTATTGATTTTCTGTTCATATATCCTATCAAACCAAGTAGGAAGTATGAATTTGTAATTTTTCCTTTCAATTCTCTCTGGTTTTGCTTCATATATTTTGAATCTCTGCTGTTACATGTATACATATTTAGGATTATTACGTGTTTTTCATGAATCAACCCCTTTATCATTATGTAGTATTCCTCTTTATCCTGGTAATATTTGTTTTGCTTACGTCTACTTTGTTTCATTTCAATAAACCCACTCCAGCTTTCATTTGATTAATGTGGTTCTTTCTCAAAAACCTATCTAGCACTAGTCAAGGAAAATGCTACATTGAAATCAGGCAGGTTTCAACCACAGGACAATCTTCTTAAGGGTAACTCTTGCTCCATCCACAAAGAACATGTTCAGGGAGGATTTTTAATGGAAAATGAGTTACCCTAGATTATCTGGCAATAATCCAAACTGCATTGACTTGTCCTAACTCCCATTATCTGGAAATGGAAAAGACAGGGATAAAGAATTTCACCAGGGATCCTCAAACTTTACTGTGCCCAGGAATCACATGTGAACATCTATTAAAAATACAGATATCTGAGCCCATATGCAGAGATTCCCAGGAATCTGTTCTTTTAACAAGCCACCCCAAGTGAGTCTGATGCAGGTGGCCTATGGACCATACTTGAGAAATACTAGTCTATTTTGTGCTCTCTAAAGCAGAACTGACCAAAGAAACAACTATCATATGTAATTTTAAAATTTGTGGTAGACCCATTTTAAAAAGTAAAAAGGAAAAACATATGAAATTAATTTTAATAATACATTTCTTTAGCCTAATACATCTAAAATATTATCTGACAAATGGTACTGGCCACACGTCAAGCACCCAATAGCCATATATAGCTGGCTACTGTATGAAACAGCATAGATTTAAAGCAATTTTTCTCAACTGCTTTGATGACATTTTTTTTTTTTTACTTTAAATGCTTATGAAATATATAGACTAAAAAGCTTTGTAGGGAAACCCAAGAATTTGTGTCACTTCAAGTGATTCTTATTTTTAGCAAAGTTTGGGACTTAGAGCAGCAGATCATGGACCACAGTTCATGTGGACTCTCAAGGCAAATATTCTCTACGGGCTAGATAGGATCAAACACATAATACAGAGATCCAAGAACATGAAAAAATTGTTTAGTCCTAGCTTGCACCAGCCTCCCTGTCCTGTTTACTTTCCCTTACCTCAAGGATATTTTTATGGCCTGCAATGACCGTCCTTTCCTCCACCCAGAAAAACTGCTTTTTGATCTATCGATTCCTATCAAGAGATAAACAACTAACAGTGTCATTCACCACAAGACTTGAGCCTGTGTTGCAATTCATAATCAGCTTTCCTGAAAATGACTGTGAAAATACATTAGGTACTTGGGGACATAATAATACAATAATACACTTTTGCATTGAGCTGATGCTCTATAAGTCTGACAGAGATAAAACATTTTAAACTCAGAGGTAGAGCATGGTCCATACATTGTTATGCAACAAATAGACAATTTATTAAGCACCTGCTATGTGCCAAATATATGAACTCATGTCAACCCCATGAGGTAACTTTTACTATGAAGTATATTGAGGCTAAATGATTGTCTAAGATTTTCCTGCTACTAACTGGTGGAGCTAAGGTTTGAATCTGTTTAACCCCAAAGACCTTGTACATGTTAATTTAAATGTTCTATGAACATTTTCATAGATCCAATCTATCAAATTTATTACTAAGTACTTTTTGTTTTTGAGTCTACTGAAAATAGTATTTTTAAAATTTTATTTTCCAAAAAAAAATTGTTTCCCAGTTGTTTTTAGCTTGTATATAGAAATATAATTAATTTTTGTATATTGACCAGATAACCTACAATTTTGCTAAATTCACTTATTAGTCCTACCAGTATTTTTGTAGATTATACAGATCCAATTCATATAAACATAATTGTTTGTTTATTACTTTGTTCCATGTTAAGTGAAAATGACCATATGGATGTTCATCAAATTTGCAGGCCATGATTTGTGATTAGGCTAATAGTCTACCCAAGAATGACCAAAGAGAAAGGCCACACCTATTAAAATAACAGAAACAAAGAAAACAACCAATTAAAGAACACATAAACACAATTTATGAACTGCTTGTCATTTGGGCAATTCTATGTATTATAATGTTCCATAGTGAGAAGCAGCAGAGATTTATTTATTTAACTATGGTAAACAATATTCTTCAGCAATAGGGAAGTCACCAGTAAAACAGCTATTATTTATTTTTCTTATTGTTCTCTTGGCCCCTTCCTGTTTATCACCCAATATAACTTGTATTATATTATACATTTATGGCCAATAAATTTTAAATTAACTCCTGAGATTTCCATTTTTGGTTATAAAGAGACATGCTGTATCACATCAGTCTTCCTGTTGCTAGAAAAACAGAATTTAAAAAAATTGGTTTGAAGGCATTGGATAGTTACCAAGACAGTCAGGACCTAAGAGGTAGATCCTTGAAAGAAGGGTACCTTATTGAGGTTAGCTGAGTATTTTTTTCATGATCATCTTCTCAAAGCATTTGCTGATTCAAGTACGGTGCAGATTCAAGAAGCCGCACAGTCCAGGAGACAGCAGCAGCGAAAGGGCTAAGATGTGAGCACAATTTTCAACAGTCTCACAGTGCTGGTTTACAACACTTGTCCCAAACTTTCTGTTCTCTGAAAGGATGAATTCTAGGAGTTAGAACAAGCCAGAAACAGAAGTCCTCACAAAGGCTGAAACAAGTTTCAAGTCAGCTCACTCCTAAATGGATAAAGGTAAGTGGCCCTTATTCTGTCTGATAAAACGAAAGTAAATACTTTCTGGAGGAAAATGACATTTAGAGTGTGATGGTTTATGTTGTGTTGTTTACTTTGTTAAATTGGGAACATTTCTCAAATCCTCTTCCCTATGTAGTTCTGGAATAAAGTTGGCCCAAAAATAAATTTATGGAAGATTTGAAAGGCAGCAGATAAGCAGCAGCCACCATACTCTGAAGGATTTTTTCATGGTCAAAAGTAATTATCAACAAATTCAAAAGTGCCATCTTATGCTCACTCTCTTCTCGAAGTATGGGGTTCAAAATACTTGTATACAAAGTAGCAAAGCAAATGACAACAACAGTGCAAAAGATAGAGAACAGATGAATGAATGAGTACAAAGTATGGTACTTGCATTGTCCAGTAAATTATAAAAGCACTAATTTATATTATAAATCAAGAATATATGCCATAAATTCAGAGTTAATCACTAAAAAGTTGTAAAATAATATTTAAAACCTACTTTGTAAGGGGAAAATGAAATACTAAAAACTGTAAATTTCAAAACTCAAAAAAAAAATAAAGAAAAAGAACACAGGAGAGAATGATTAGAAAAAAGAAAGGTGTCAATGTAAACCCAAACATATAAGTAACAATATTTAATGGAAATGAATTGAGAACACCAATTAAAAGACAAAGCCTGTCAGCTGAACAGAAAAACAAAACCCACTACATATTACTAAAAAGAGATAAACTTTAAATATGAGTATAAAGAAAGGATAAAAGAATAGCATGGAAAAAGACATACCACGCAAACAAAAAAAAAAGTTGTATGTACTTCCCCATTTCTATCAGATAATGATAACCCTAATCCCAGGAACCCAGTAAAATTACTTTACATGGCAAAAGGGATTTTGAAGATGTGATCAAATTGTGGATTTTGACATAAAGAGATTATCTTGGATTGTCTGGATGGATCTAACTCCTTGGAAAAAGGATGCAAGAGGAGTCAGACTTAGACAGGAGACAATGTTACAATAGCAGCAGAGGGACAGATAAAGAGATTTAAATATGCAATGCTGCTGACTTTGAAGATAGAAGAAATGAGCCATAAGTCCAAGTAGCCTCCCTATGAAACCTGGAAAGGTCAGGGAAACAGTTTCTCCCCTGGAGCTTCCAGAAGGAACTCATTTTAGACTTCTAATCTCCAAAATTGCAAGAAAATGAATTTGCATTGTTTAAAGCCCTAAATTTGTGGTTATTTGTTACAGTAGTAATAGAAACTAATACAGATGGATTACTACAGATAAAGAAAAATAATGATTAAAATTAAAGGGTAAATCCACAAAGATACAGTAATTGTAAATTTTCATGCTTTTAAAAACATAGCCTCAGTGTATAAAGTGAAAGTTAACAGACCTAATAGCATACACAATTAAGTTTACATATCATAGTTGGGGATTTTAACATACCTTTAACAGTAACTTTCAGAAGCAGGTAAAAACAATCAATAAGAATAAATAATATTTAAAAAACACAATCAACAAACTTTACATAAAAAATATTCATAGAAAAAGAAAAACACATGCTTTTCAATGAACATTTACTGAAATAAAACATGCTGGGTCACATGGCAAGTCTTAATAAATTTCAAAGATTTAAGGATGTGCTGTCTACAGTGAAATTTTTAAAAAGTAACTAGAAATTTAGTAATGTTCTTTTAAATAAAGAATAGGTCAAAGAATAGGTCAATGGGAATTAGAAAATAATCTTACATCAATTGATAGTAAAATATATGTATGAAAACTCTAGAATTGTAGCTAAAGCAGTGTACAAATGGAATGGGAAAATTTTAATCTTAAATATGCATATTAGAAGACAGTCTATAAGAAATTAATGTTTCCATCTCAAAAAGTTAGAAGAAGAATAGCAAACTAGACCCAAGGAAGTACAGTGAAAAAAAATAATAAATATAAAAGCAGAAATCAATGAATACGATACAGACATAAAATAATTTTAAAAATCAACAAAGCCAAAAATTATTTGTTTGAGAAGATTAATAAACATTGATGAACTCTTAGCAAGTATGAACAATAAAAAAGAGAAAACACACACAGAACAATATCAGGAATTAAAATTGGCACATCACTCTGAACTGCATACATCAATGATATATGAGGATAAAATGATAGTCAACATTTCCTAGTGGATTTGAAACTATAGATAAAATGGACAAATTCCTATAAAAATTAATTTACTAAAATTGACATAAAAAAGAAATATAATCAATGTAACAGAATAGAGAACCCAAAAATAAACCCATACATATGTGGCCAAATTATATATGACAAAGAAGCCAGTAATATACAATGGGGAAAGAAAGGTCTCTTCAATAAATGGTATTGGAAAAACTGGACAGCCAGATGCTAAAGAATGAAACTGGACCTCTATTTTACACCATACACAAAAATTAACTCAAACCAGATTAGAAACTTGAATGTCAGACCTGAAACCGTAAAACTAGAAGAAACCATAGCTGGGAAGCTTCTTGACATAGGTCTTGGAATGATGTTTTGAATCTGACACTGAAAGCAGAAGCAACAAAAGGAAAAATAAACCAGTGGAGCTACATCAAACTAAAAAGCTTCTGCATGTCAACCAAAACTACTATAAAAATGAAAAGGCAGTGCTCGCTTCAGCAGCACATATACAAATGGAAGAAATATTTGCAAATCATATATCTGATAAGGGGTTAATATCCAAAATATATAAAGGACTCATACAACTCAACAGAAAAAAAGAAAGAAAGAAAAAGAAAAAATGGAGAGAGGATCTGAATGCACATTTTTCCAAAGAAGACTTACAGATGGCAAATAGTACATGAAAAAATGTTTAACATAACTAATTGTCAGGGAAATACAAACTGAAAGCACAATGAAATATCACCTCACACCTGTTAGAACAGTTATTATCAAAAAGACAAGAAATAACAAGTGATGGTGGAAATGTAAATTGGTGTAGCCATATGGAAAACAGTTTGAAGATTCCTCAAAAAATTAAAAATAGAATTACCACATGATTCAACAATTCCACATCTGGGTATTTATCCGAAGAAACTAAAAACACTAACTGAGAAAGATAATATGTACCCCGTGTTCACTGGAGCATTATTTACAATAGCAAAGATATGGAAACAACCAAAGCATTTATTGATAAATGAATGGATAAAGAAAATATGGTATATATACCATGAAATATTATTCAGCCATAAAAATGAATGAAATCTTGCCATTTGTGATAACATGGATGGATGTCAAGGGCATTAGGCTAAGTGAAATAAGTCAGACAGAAAAAGACAAGTATCATATGATTTTGCTTATATGTAGAATAATCTAAAAAACAAAAACCAAACAAAACATACACACAACAGAAAAAATAACCTCATAGATACAAAGAACAGACTGGTGGTTGGTTATCAGAGGTGAGGGGTGAGGGTGTGTGGGAGAAATGGATGAAGGGACTCAAAAGGTACAAACTCCCTGTTATAAATAAATAAGTCATAAGATAGAATGTGCAGCCATGGTGACTATATTAATAATACTCTATTGTATATTTGAAAGTTGCTAACAGCACAAATCTTAAAAGTTCCCATCACAAGAAAAAACATTTTTTGTAAGTATGTAAGGTGACAGATAATAACTAGACTTACTATGGTGATCATTTCACAATATATACATATTATATATCAAATCATTTTTATACCCCTGAAACTAATATAATGTTATGTCAATTGTATCTTAAAAAATGTTTAAATAGAAATATAAGTAGTCTAATATCTATTAAAAATTTTAATCTGTAATTTAAAACATCTTTACAACTAAATAATTCCACTGGTAAATTCTCTCATTAATTTAAGCAAGAATAATACCAATCCTATACCGTCTTTCAGAGAATTAAAATAAAGAGGGAACACTTGCAAATCCATTTTATTAGACAGAGTATAACTTTGATATGCTCAGATCCAGCATAATCTTGATTTAAAAACCTAAGAAAGAATTACAAGAAAGAAAAAACTACATGTCAGATTATTTCCATGAACAAGATACAAAAATCCTAAAAAAAATCCTAGCCAACAAAATTTAGCAATATATTAAAAGGATAATACATCAAAACCAAACTATGTTCCAGGAATGCAAATTTAGTTTAATATTCAAAAATTTATCAATGTTAATTCACCACGTAGAAAAACAATATGATCATCTCAATAGATATATTAGTAGCAAAAGGATTAGGTAAACTTTAACATCCATTCACAATAAAAATTCTGAATGAACAGGATTGAAGGAAACATTCTTAATATGATAAAGGGTATCTATAAATATTTACAACAAACTTCATACTAAAAATAGAAAGTGAGGAGTTCCCTGGTGGTGTAGTGCCTTAAGGCTTCGGCGCTGGTGCTGTCAGCGCTGCGGCCTGGGTTCGATTCCCAGTCAGGGAGCTACCCACATACCAAAAAGCAAAAAAATAAAATAAATAAATAAAATAAAATAAAATAAAAATAGAAAGTGAAAGATTTCTCCCTAACATTAGTAATGAGTTAAGGTTGCCCACTAGTATCACTTCTCTTCAACTTTGTACTGAAGGTCCTCATCAACTAATAAGCCAAAAATTTTAAATGAAGGTATCAGAAATGAAAAGGAAGTAATAAAACTGTCATTATTCACAGATGACATGATTGTGTATATAAAAATTCCCCAAAGTCTGAAGATAAAATTTTAGAATGAATAAGTAAATTAAGCAGGGTCATTGGATATATGTCAACATGTAAAAAAATCAATTGTATTTCTATATTCCATCAACAAACAACAAGAAAATGAAATTAGAGAAACATGAGACTATTTCCAATGGCATAACGCATATGAAACCAGATTGCTTTGAATAAATTTAAAGATATATAAGGCATTTACATAGAACACTATGAAATATTGCTGAAAATAAGAGATAAAGAAATGAATGGATATATCATCTTAATGAGCTGGAAAACTTAATGTCAATTTTTCCCAACTAATTAATAGATTAAATGCATTCTCAATTAATCATGAGCACACTTTTTGTAAAAGTTGATTAGCTAATGCTAAAATTCATATGTTAATGTGAAGGCCAAGAATTGCTAAGGCAATGAAGAAGAACAAAGTTTGAGAATTTATTTTATGAGATACCAAGACTTATAAATCTACAGTAGTTAAGAGTAAGTGACATCGGTATAAGGATAGACTTACAGGCCAATGAAACAGAACAGAGAGTCCAGAAGCAATATGTATACCTATCTGGGCACTTGATAAAGGCTACACTGCAGACAGGTGGGGAAAAGACAATCTTTTCAAAAACTGGTGCATGGTCAACTGGATATGAAATAGAAAAAATATTTTAACCGACCCCTCCATTTTTCACCTCATCTACAAAATAATCAATTTAATGGGTATTGTAGGTTTAAATGTAAAGGGTAAAGCAACAAAGATTATCCAAACTAACACAGGAAATAAATTCATTACATAGGGGAGACAATAATTTCCTGAATGAAAAGCACTACCAGAAAGGAAAAAGACTGTTAAATTGAACTACAATAAAATTAAGAACTTCTTTTAATCAAAAGATACCACTAAGCCAGTGAAGGAACTACAGAGTGGGTGCAGATATTTGTAATACATCTAATTAACAGAGGGATTGTATTCAGAATAGATAAAGACAGAACACCTAATCAGTTAGGAAAAGACAGGTAATAGAGAATGAATAGACTTGAAAAGGCACTTCATAAAGGAGAATTACCAGTGATTAAACATTTGAAAAAGTGCTTAACTTCATCAGTCATCAGGATAATGCAATGAGGTAACATTATGTACATACTAGAATGAAAAAGACTGTCAATACTAAGTGACAATGTAAAAAAAAATTGGTACAGTTAATGGGTATGTAAATTGGAGAACCACTTTTGGAAACTGCTGGGCAATTTGTAAAGTCCACTATTTATCCTATGACCTACCAATTTCACTCCTAGGTATACAAGTATACCCAACTGAAATGTGAATATATGTTCACCAAAACCCAAAAATGCCTCTAGACATTCTTATATACAAGTACTATTTTTAATAGCCTATAACTGGAAAACCCAAATGTTCACTAACCATAGATATATTAAATAAATATGGTATAGTCAAATAACAGAATATTATGTAGCAATGTTAATAAACTAGCTATGTAGGCTGCGGATCTCACAAAAATACTGTTTAGTGAAAGAAACCAAATGTAAAAAAGCATATACTCTGCTTCCATATATATAAAATTCAAAACCAGGTAAAACTAATGTATGGTGTTTACAATCAGGAAAGTGACTATCTTCAAAAAGAAGATTAAGGATAATTAGAGTGGTCATGGCGAGACCATCTCAGTGCTAATAATGATCTACTTCCTGGTCTAGCTAGTTGTTACACAGCTGCGCTCACTGAAAAAATGTATCTAGCTATTATTCACTAATACTGTATGTACTTTTCTGCATGTATGTTTTAATTCAACAAAATTTTATTAAAATAACTCATAATATATTCCTTCATTTTCATTTCCAGTGGTACTTGAAGATTTTGTTGTGCGCTAATGTCTCTTAACATCAGAGAGAGCCAACTAGGTTAACAAAGTGACACTTCATTTATCTTGTCTTTAAAATGAAGGACCTAATCTTTAGATGACTTCAGATGTTCATCTCATTTCTAATCTTTTGTGATTCTATAAACAAGGGGAAAGATTTAGTCACATTCTGATTCTTACACTAAAATTATTTTATTTCCTTAAGCCATCTGAAGCAGAATTAAGCGATGGGTATTGCCTAGAATATCAAAACAATTTTATGAGTCAGCTTTGTTTTTAAGAAAACCCTTCAGGCAGAGTTACCTGTTGCTGTTTTTTATTTTAAAACCCTTTTAATATCTTACTTCTAGTATAGTTCTTAGCAGGCTGCATTGACACTGTTTGCTTATTTCTCTATCTTACTTAATAGCCTGTATGTTTCTAAATGGTAGGAATTCCCTCCCTCCCTCCCTCCCTTTTATTTACTCAACAAACATTATAGAACACCTACTATGCATCAGGCACTGTGCCACAATATTATATTAGTAATATAATATTGAGAAAAATGGGTATGATGTCTGTGTTCTTACAGCCAAAAGTATAGTAGGAGTAGCACACACTTCTTAAGTAATCATACTCATAAATCTATGCTATAATAATTACAACAAATAATTACAACAAAATTTTATAAAAAATACATGGTTCTTTTTAGATTTCATTAATCCAAAAAGGTTTGATTCAGTGTTGGGATGTATGTGAGGTGGGGAGAGGCAAAGGTTTTCCTGAAAAAGCAATGCTTGAGCTGAACTTTCCTGAAGAAAAAATAGGCAGTACTGTGATGAAAGAAAGAGAAGAGCACCATAGCCACAGGGAAGTGGTAAGCAAAGGCTTTAATGGATCTATGGATAATTATTTGAAAAGAGGCTGGAGAGGTATTAAAGATGCTGATTACATAGTTCCTTCAGTGTTTCTCTTTCCTCCAGCAAGGCTGGCTCCCTCCTGTCATTCAGATTTTAGCTTAAATGTCACCTATTAAAGAAAAACCTTTGCTAGCCTACCAATTTAAAATTTAGTCACTGAAGTTAAAGACAGTTCCACCTTCTTTGCTAACCAAACTCCACTTTTATTCTCTTTTCTTGAGCAGACTGGCACTTGTGGGGAGACAGACAACATCTTCACGGGATGAATCCTATGGTCTGAGTTACTTATGGTGGTCTCATTACCATTATTATATATTAATTATATATATAATTAATATATATAATATTATATATATAGAATTGGTTTAAGTATGAGCATGTGACACAACTCTAGCCAATGAGATATGAAGAAAACCTACTCCTAGGAAAATTTCCCTCACATATGAGAAAGGAAAATAAAGTTGTGCATGCGCATCTTTTCACCTCTATTTGTCATGGGGCATAATCATGAATGCACGTGATGCCAGAACAACTGCAGCCATTTTATGACTATGAGAAGGGGAAGATGGGAAGCACTGAGTTCTTGATGATGTCTCTTGACCACTAAATAAACCAGCCAGAACCACCCTACTTCCAGATTCATTGCTTAAATTTACTCTTAATTAACTGCAGGTGAAGGAATTCATTTTCAGTCATTTTATCACATAACTGTAGTTTAATTCTCTGAATGTCTAAAATCATTTGATTTTCAGGTATTTGTTTCCCCACTAAAATTTATCTGCCAAGGAGTGTAAAGACCTTATCTGTGTTGTTCACCATTGTGTTTCAAGTGCCAAATACATACTAGATGCTCAGTAACTATCTGTTGAATGAGCACATGGGAAAACTCTAAAGGATATTAAGTGTCTGTATTGTGTAGAGAAAAAAAAAAACCTCACTCTAATATTTTTAATACTGATTTTACTACACTTAAAATTTATTTTAAATTTAAAATAGCAACACTGAAAAGAGGGTAGAGACAGAACTCAAAAATGAGATTCACAGAAGTATCTTTGAGGCACATTTTAAACTTGGTTACAAGTTCTTTGACATACCTCCCACTGAAAGGTAGAGTCTGTTTTTTGTCCTTGACTCTGGTCTTTGTGACTATTTGATCAATAGAATACTCCACAAGTGACACTGGCAGTTTTTAGGACCAGGCCTCTTAAGAAACTGGCAGCTTCCACTTCCTGTCTTTTACAATGCTCATTCTTAGTACCAGCCTGGAGAGATCCATGTACAGAGGAACTGAGGCCCATAGCCCTCAGCCAGAGGCATTATGCTAGCTCCAACCCACTGGCCATGTGAATCAGCAGTGTTGGAAGTGGATCCATCAGCCCCAGGTTAAGCTGTCCAGCTGGCTGTTACCACATGAAATAGAGCTGAGTCTTCCCTGCCAAGCAATGGACAAATTAAAGACTTGTGAGATAAACAATTATTGTTGTAAACCATTAGTTTTGGGAGTGGTCTATTATACAGCAATAGATAAGAGAAAACAGATGCTTAGAGAAGGGAACTTAAATTTGGTTACAAAGGGAAAACAATAATGATAATTAAAGGACAGAGAAATGGAAGGTTGAATGTATTATATATTTTATCATGTAGTAAAAGTTAACAGTTAGAGTTGCTTTAAGATTGTTGGGCCAGTGGTGCCATCAAGGAATCTATCTACCCACTGTATCACCATGTGATAGTTAATTTTATGGCTATGCTTCCCAGATAGTAGGTCAAACATTATTCTAGATGTTTCTGTGAAGGTTTTTTTTTGTTTGAGATTGACATTTAAATCAATAAACTTTGAGTAAAACAGACTGCCCTCTATAATGTGGATGACCCTCATCCAATCAGTGGAAGGCTTTACAAGGGAGAAAAAAAGTCCTCCCTCAAGGAAAAGGAATTCTGCCAGTAGACTGTTTTTGGACTTGAACTTCAACTCTTCCCTGGGTCTTTAACCTACCAGCCTAACCTGCAGATTTTGAATGTACCAACCTCCACGACTGTAAGAGCTAATTTTAAAAAATCAATCAATCAATCAATCAATCCCTCTCTTTCTCTCTCCCCACCTCTCAAACACACACATACACATTTCATTGATTCTCTTAAATTCTCTTGAGAATTTAACTGATAGATATTGCTTCCTCTGCATAAAGCGTTGCAATTTTCAAAAATATTTTCATGTATTTTCTTATGGGATGTCCACAATCTTGAAAAGTTAGACGAGTGAAAATTTCAAGACTGCTGAAGCTTGGAAAGAATAAATAATTTTGAATAAAGTCACAAGGCTGCTAAGTGTAGAGCCTAGGCTAGAACGCATAATCATCTGATTCTAGGTATCGATGATTGGTGTTATATCATCCTGCCTTCTTTTTGAATTTGGACACATTCACATGAAGAAAACTTAATGTACTCTTAAAACTCAATGACAAAAATACAAGCAATCCAATTCAAGAAAAGGCAAAAGACTTGAATAGACATTTCTCCAAAGAGGATAGGCAAATAACTAATAAGCACATGAAAAGATGCTCAACATCACTGATCATTAGGGAAATGCAAATCAAAACCACAATGAGATATCACTTCACACTAAGACAGCTATTATGAAAAAAGACAACATAAGTGTTGGCAGGGATGTGGAGAAACTGGAATCCTTGTGCACTGCTGGTGAGAATATAAAACTGAGATTCCTCAATAAATTAAAAATAAGAATTATTATATGACCCAGCATTTTACTTCTGGATATACATGTATACCCAAAATAATTGAAAGCAGGGACAAATGTTTGTAAACCCATATTTATATAGCAGGATATTCACAATAGCTAAAATGTGAAAGCAATGCAAGTGTCCATTGACAGATGAATGGATTAAAAAAATATGGTATATACATACAATGGTATATTATTCAGCCTTAAAAAGAAAGGACATTCTGTTGAATGCTACAACATGAATAAACTTTGAGGACATTATGTTAAAGTGAAATAAACCAGTCACAAAGGACAAATACTGGATGATTACACTCATATGAGGTACTTAGAATAGCCAAATTCATAAATACAGAAAGGAGAACAGTGGTTTCCAAGGTCTAGGAGGAGGGCAAAATAGGGTGTTGTTATTTAATGGGTACAGAATTTCAGTTTTGCAAGATAAAAAAGTCTCTGGAGGAGTTCCCTGATGGTGTAGTGGCTTAAGGCTTCGGCGTTGGCAGTGTCAGCACTGCAGCCTGGGTTCGATTCCCAGTCAGGGAGCTACCCACATACCAAAAAAAAAAAAAGTCTCTGGAGACAGACACAAATGTGAATGTATTTAATGCAAATGAACTGTACACTTTAAAATGATTAAAATGGTAAATTTTAGGTTATGCATATTTACCACAATTAAAAAGAAACTTTAAAAAAATGAATGCCCACCCAAGAAAAAACCCAACACACACACACACACACACACACACACACACATACACACATGCACACACGCACACGCACATGCACACACACACACACACACACACACACACACCCCATCCAGCCTTTAATATAAGGGTTTGGATTGCATTTTCAGTGATATTCAATACTACCTTGACTTATGAAATTTTTTTCTCCAATATCACTGGGAATTTTAAGCTACTTATTTCCTTTCTGGCTGTTCTCACTCATTCATTTATTTAAGCAAATAGTCTTGCGGTTAGTCAATAAATATTATTGTCTACAAACTAGAATGCATGAGGCAGATGCAGCCCCTGTCCTAATGGAGATTACATTCTAGTTGGGAAGACAGACAACTACAATAGTAAGTGTCACGGAGAAGTAATGAGAGGAAAAGGGAAGGGAATTAAGAGGAGGATGGAAGATGAAAAAGAAAAAAGCAGGATAAGGAATAGAACATAATGAAAAGGAAGAAATTATTTTTACCTGTCACTATTCTCAGGCTCAGACCTCCCTCTACTTAACGGGCAAATGGGCAAAAATAACACCTGTGATTCAGAGACAAAAGGCTTCAGTCTGAAGTTAGTGGGTTCAATAACAGAAACCTGAACCTCAGGGGTTACATATTACTAAGGAAAAGGAGAAGAATTTACAAGAATTATTCTTGACATTTAATGAATCTAACCCTATGGTAAAGTGCTCATGTAGACACAAGCAAAGCTTATTAAGAAAACTTCTAACATAATGAGAATTTTTTTCACTTTAACCAAGAAGTTTAAAAAATAAACAGCCATCGTGGGTCTGGAGAAAAGACTTGATGGTTTAAAATATTCTTTAACTTAACATCTCATGGTTAAAACCAGGCGCACATTCAGCCCTAGAAAGCATCATTCTCTTTCTCAGAAACAAAGGGAAAGCAGACCCATGCATTTTCAATAGTGGATATGAAATTCAATTTGATTCACAATAGTCCATGCATATTTTTTCCCAAGTTATTTTTATATTAGGGCATGCTTGAAAAATTTCAACCCAGATTTAGGTTTAAGTTTCCCAGACTT
This sequence comes from Lyroderma lyra, assembly GCA_004026885.1. Lineage (NCBI taxonomy): Eukaryota > Metazoa > Chordata > Mammalia > Chiroptera > Megadermatidae > Lyroderma > Lyroderma lyra. The sequence goes on from PVJL010003172.1 coordinate 61,856, forward strand.
AGTAAGTAATTGCTGCAGTAATGAGTTCGTATGTCTTAATTTGGTCTGCTCCAGATGTTAACATCTAGATTGTTTGTTTTTCATTCTCCACTCCTCTGCACTTCCTTATAAAAGAGTGCATTTGTAAATGCTCTGATTTTTTATATTAAGGAGGGTTGTACAAGAAAGCAGAAAGAAGTAGGGAGGGCAATAAGTTTAGAGTCTCACTTACTATGCCAATTTGAGCAGCCTGTGTGCTGCAAAGATGGGGGAGGATCAGTTTTTAACCTTCACAAAAGTCAAACTGGCCTTTCTGTAGTTGCAGGAATGGTGCTAAGGAACATGCATTCAGGGCTGGTGCTTCCCCTAACTCAAGGTCCTGTACTGGTGGTCCTCTGTGAGTGGGAAATACAATCCCTGTGGCAAAGTTGGCTGTGCTATACAAAACTCAACTTACCCCCTCCCCCACATTTATTGGACCAGGGAAACAAGTCCCGTCCTATAAACCAGCACAACTGAGTAACAGGAAAAACTTGGCTTATACATCCAAGCTAATAAAGTAATGTACTGATAGAATATATTATTAAGAACCTGCATTTTAGACCCAGCTGGTGAGCAGCTGGATGGCAGCTGGGAGATCTGGGATTGTTCTTCAACAGATAAGGGAGACCCTCTTCAAGGTAGTGGTTCTCAAATTTTTAGTGTGCATGGAAATCAACTGGAGTAGTTACTAAAAATGCAGATTCCATAGGCACAGGTCTAAGAATTCTGAGTCAGAAGAACTTGGATAGAGCCCAGAAATATGCCTTTTTAATAAGCAGTCTCAGGTGATTCTAATGCAGGTGATGGGAACCCACATTTTGAGAAGTACTGCTCCTCAGAGTTACTAATATCATCATTCAAGATCTTTAGATGCTGAAAAGATAAATAGAGTTTTCAACCAATCTTTCTACTTGGTTTTTGAGAGCCAAATCCAATCCACAGCTGGTAAAGAGGTTGAATAATGACCATGGATAAGTTTGATCCCCAAGGATAGAATGCTTAAAGTGGTTTGGGGACCTATGTTTCTCCCCCATCAATAAGGGGGCTGGAAGGCGGCCACAGACTGGGCTAAAAATCCAGCTGGCACAAAACTTGGAAGACAATCCTCAGTCAGGTCTGGGTTCAATATCTAACTGCTAAAGAGCTGGCTGCCCGCCTTGTGGTGTGCAGTCAATCTTCAATTGATAAAACGCTTTGATAAAGCACGGGTTAAATCCAGAAACTGTAAAGAACTTAGATAAAAGTCCTAAGACTTAAAGTTTGGTCCCCAAATGGCATGGAGCTTGGACAATATTTGGGAATGAATTTAATCCTCAAATGGTAAGAGTTTTGGATGTCAGGAATGAGGTCTGGGTTCAATCTCTTGTCATTAAAAAGCTTGGAAGACCAGCTTGGGGTCTGGTTTCAATCGTCAGATGGTAAAGAGTTCAAATGACAACAATGGTTTCTAGGTTCAAGTGAAAGCTGACAAACAGCTTGAAATAAACTGCAAGATCTGGGTTCAATCTCAAAATGTTAAGGGTTTAGATAATTGTCATGAGGAATGAGTTCAGCTTGGAGGATTCTAAAAGTCTAGGTGAGGTAGCTAGGAATCTGCACCAGATGATTAGAGACAACTTGTGGTCGTGATCCACGTGGGAAAGGATTTAGATAGTGGCTACTCTTTTCAGATTATGAGAAGAGTGGGTGCCCAGATACCATTGATCTAAGGTTACATATTTAGCTAATGTAGAAAGAAGCTTGAATTCCAGCCATGGGTAAGAAAACGTATATACAACTACTAAGTCATGGGCTAATTTTGCAAGAGAATATTGTGGGACTTCTCTATATCCATAACTATGGAGATGCAGGCACCAGGCCTGAGAATGTGATTCCTGAAATAATGGAGCTCTTTTGCCAGGGCTTTTGCTGACAGAATGACTGTTTTATATGGTTAAGAGAGCAGATGTCTGAAAAGCATTGAAATCTATGATGTGTGTTCCTAAGCGGGATGACAGCTGGCACCAATGCATAAAATCTTGTTCCTACTTTTACAGTTTCACTAATACTCTTCTTTCTGATTATTCTGAATTTATCAACAAACAGCAATTTCTGGAACCTTTTAAAAGCATACTCAAATAATCAAGAGGCAGACAGCTCTCCAAACACCTAACAATCCATAAGGTTCCTAGAGAGACCAGATCCTTTAGGGGAAAAAGCAAAAATCAAGCCATAACTACCAACTAGTTTTCTTCTTGGAGATCTTTGTTCTTTGACATGACAATTCAAGATGAATTCAAAAAAGATGGCTTCATTAGGGGGTTGGTTTAGAGCATGGATATATGTGCCAAAACTTTCCCTGCTTCTTGAATCTGAGCATGTTCTAAAGAATACTTTTAAAGGAATAACCATGCTCCCGGCTTCTGGAACATATTAGGCATTTGTTTTAAGACATAGCTATTGAAAAAATATTGCTATTAATAGGTAACATTTATTGAGCATTTATTATATGTCAGGTACTATATGAAATATTTTATATGTACTAAGTTAGTTAATCCCTAACATAACCCTATAAAGGAGGTCTTGTTATTATCCTCATTTTATAGATAAGAGAATTGAGACACAGATGTTAAGCAAATTACCTAATGTTACAGAGGCCTTACTGTGTTCATCATAACACTTTTTCCTAGGCACAAAGGGAAACTACATTTCCCAGCATCCCTTGCAATTAAGTTGCAATCATGTGATTAAATTCAGCCAGTGAGAAAAGGTGGGTTGAAGAGAGGGGCTAGACTTTTAAAGCACCTGGTAAAATCCTCAGATTTTTTACAAGCCTACCACAGTAAGAAAGGAGACCAGTGCTTGAGATAATATAACAAGATGGATGAGGGCTGATTAACCTGCCTCAATCAGACTTTAAGAAATAAACCTAATTGTTTTAAAGTTCTTCAACAAATCTAAGATGCTACTGATTATATATATAATTATAATATATATTTAAGATGCTACTGATTGTAAATAAATATAAATATATATATATATATATATATATATATATCACTAAGAAAAAAAAGTTGCCAAATAAACAATGACATCCTAATTGTAAGATACACTCCTATTTCAGAGATGTTGATTGTGAAAAAATGACAGGGCTGAGCTTCCCTCACTATTAGGACTCAGGAGGCAGTTTCAAGAAGCTCCAACTAGTTAAGATGCAATAACAAAAGCTTCAAAAAGGATAATAATTACTGATTGGAACACACAAAATATATTTATGTCCATTAATCCATAGTGATATTTTAGAAACCAATTGGTCACCTTTTGAAGATGATGGAGAACTTAATTATCTTGAAAAATTATAAATAAGGGAAAATAACCACTTAACTTACCTTTCCTACATTAACTGTACCACTAAGTAACCAGTAGATGTGGGAAGCAGATTTTTATAAAAGTATTGCAACCAATAAATTAAAAATTAATGATAGAATATCACCGTTTTGCAACTTCCAATGATTGAACGAAAGCATTTGGGCACTGATCAACAACAATAGCTGCTATCACCATAAAAAAAGGGCAATTAGACACATGTTTCTGTTAGTGAAAAAACTCAAAACCACTTATAGACTTGCTCAGAGATTCTCAAAGTGTAGTCTAAAGATTCTGGGACCCTTTCAGGGCCTCTGTGAGATCTTTATATTCCAACTACAAATCTGTGTGAGGCCAGGCTTTCTTCATACACTTCAAATAAAACATAATAAAACAGATTGGATGTCAAAACAGATATATCCTATTAATCCAGACATTAATCGGATTTGCCGATAATGTAAAACAATGTCATTCTTCTCAGTAGACACTATTACATTTTGTAAAACATAGTTATTTATGATTTAAAAATGTTATTTATGTTAACATGTAATGAGTTTATTAATGTTATTTTTCAATAAATTATTACATAAGTATTTTTAAATTTCTCGTTTTTAATTTCTAATACGGCAAATATGGATAAATACGACTCAAATAAAGAAAAGTTTTTTGGAGGGGTCACCAAAAATTTTTAAGAAGTCGAGAAATCCTGAAATTAAAATGTGTGAGAACTGTTGGCCTTATTAAAGAGATTGAACCTAAGTCTAATCAAGCCTCTGTGTTCAACTGTCAGTTTTCCGGAAATATAAAGAACAGGGAAACATGTTGAACTGCAACATAAGTATGTAATCAGCACAACTAAGACTGTGGGAAACTCTATAAGTCAAATGCCCTGGATTCTTCCACAGACAAACTATAAGGAATAGAAAAGGATGAAGGAAGAATTATTAAAAGAAACTTCAAAACCATGAATTTTTTAAATGGACAAGATTAAATGGTAGTGTTTAGGGATACACACTTAAGTGATTAAAGTATACAGAAATACAAGAAATTTATTGCTATCATGGTTACTTTGGAGTGAAGAAGGGGGTTAACTAGATTGGGGCACAGCAAAGGGATTTGGGGTAGCTAAAAACATTTTACTTCCTGGCCTCAGTAGTGGTTATAAAGTGTTCACCTTATAACAACCCATCAATCCCAAAAGAGTCCATCTTAGAATCAATATGATATATGATATGTTCCCAGGCCACTCAATCTTTCCAGTGCAGTAATTTTAAGGCACTTACCATGAATGAAGCTTGCAAGTCTGGAAGTTACTTTGGGTGAGTGAATGTGAAGGCCTACGACATTACTGTACACTAGTGTAGACTTTATAAACATTGTACACTTAAACTAGACTATATTTATAGAACAATGAGAGATTTTAACAAGCACAAGATAAAATGATGCAATCAAGAGACATAAAGAGATGTACTCGTATGAGGCTGCTGCTGGTATAACACAGTATACTGTTTTACAGCAAATCTTTTTTATAAGTAAAAAGTGCATAAAATAATGATAAAGAGTATAGTATAGTAAATACATAACCCAGTAACACATTCATATATTATAATCACTTACATAATTATAGGTACTTTTATGTATCTAGCAATTCAGTAGATTTGTTTACATCAGCATCACCATACACACACATGACTAATGCATTATGCTACAACATTACAAGGGTTATGAAGTCACTGGGCAACAGGAATTTTTCAGCTCCATTATAATGTTATGGAACCAGCATCATAAATGCAGTTTGTTGTTAACTAGAATGTTGTCATGTGATACATAATGTTTCACATGTTTAGTCAATAACCTGAGTTATAAAGTGATCTGCTTTCTTCAGGCTCTTTAGAACCCCATGCAAATCTCTAGCATAGAACCTGGAATGCTTTGCTGTCTTTATCCATTTATAATCTATCTGCCTCCTTGCAGTAGATTAGGACAAAGCAGGTCCTGACAAAACCAATTACATAAGATTTGATAAACTTTAAAGTGGCTTTTGGTAAGAATTCACATATTTCAGAGCCAGATGCATAAAAATCATGCCATTTCTTCTGTTCCTCCGCCCTCACTTAGAGTCTATCTATTCTTACTTGATGCACTTTTCTTAAATAGTTGCTTGTCTGGTTTATAAACACATAGTATGTTAGAACTGACAAGTTAGAAATGGAGAGGGATGCCTATAAGCCATCAATTTAGCAAATGTGTATTGTGTACCTATTACATGCAATACACTGTTAAATAAAGGAAGATTAAAAAAATAACCTTAAAGTGAGAGAGGAGATAAGCAATTCAAAATAAGGGAGGAAAGAAGGAAGGAAGGAAGGAAGGAAGTAAGGAAGGAAGGAAAGGAGAAAGGGAGGGAGGGGGTGAGGGAAAGGAGGGAGGAGCAAAGAAACAAAGAAATACCCTAAATTTTTTTTCAATATAATATATGTACCAGTCAGCATTCAACCAGAGAAGCAAAACCAGTAGAAGATATATACACACATACATATAAATATGGAGAGAGAGTAAGAGAATGAATTATTGAAAGGTCCATGCAATTGTGGAGTCTGGCTAGCAAGTCTGAATGCATAGGACAGGCCATCAGTAAGGGCAAGGTGAAATTCAAAATTTCATGGGCAAAATTTCTTCTTCCCTCAGGAACTCTCAACCCTGCTTTTTAAGGCTCTTCAACTAACTGAATCAGGCCCACCAGGTTATCTGGGATAATCTCCTTAAATAAAGTCAACTATGAACTTTAATCATATCTATAAAATACCTTCATAGCAACATCTTGATTTCTGTTTGATTTAATAGCTGGGGACTTTAGACTTGCCAAGTTGACACATCAAAACATTACCACAGTATTATAATTAATAGTCTTAGTTTGACCACACAACATCAAGAAATGTATGCTTTCTTTTCAGTCAGTCTTGAGTCAAGAATTTTTGTGTTGAGAGGCTGCGTAGAATGGGAGCTTAAATAACAATTGCACTGTACTTTACATAGAGAAATTACAATTGTCTATTTCAAAGAATGGGTCAGGTGTGAGAAAATGATGTCGAGGGGAGTAATAAGGCTACCCTTCAATGACACCTCTTGCCACTACTACTGTTTCTCATTTTCTATGCATAGGAATAAAAAAGACAAAAATCGGATAGTCGCTACCTCACGAGAGAGAAGAAATTGGATCTAGAAAGGGTGCAAAGAAACCTTTAAGTGTATGTAAAGTTTAGTTTAAAATATATATACATGAAGCCAATTTGATCAAATACTAATATATGACAAATCTGGGTAGCATTATACATGGATATTCATTGTATTATTCTTTACATTATTTTGTAATGTAATTTCAGAGATTCTTATTGAAAATAGTTACAATTATCCCTAAAGCTACCAGTTGGAAGTATTTTTCTTATCTAATCTCCGATAGTAGTTTGTACCTCTCATCTATGGTTCACATCTTGCTGTATGTAACTGACTTTCGAAACAGACAGACCCTACGTTTAAATCCCAGCTCCAAAGCTTACTAGTTCGCTGACCACAGACAAATTACTTTATCTCTTTATTTCTTTAAGTCTCAGTTTTCTAATCTGTAAAGTGGAAATAATAGTGTGTATTTCACCCTTTTATTGTAAAGATTACCTATATTAAAGCACAATAATAATGTACATAGAACTTGGAATGTAAGAGTTGAATGTATTATATTATTGCTGTCTAAAAATATATATATAATTATATTTTCATATTTTCATTCTTTCTTAGAGAAGGATCCACACCTGATGCATTTTCATGTTCCTCAAAGCACCTAGCACAGTGCTAAGTGTTCAAATAATTATTTAAAAAATGTGGGAAGATGCACATCCCTTACTGGCCTCCTAAGCCCTCAGATGACCTCATAAGGCAGAACTCTCCTGACAAATGACATAGAAGCAGGCATATCTGATAATCCTATATAAAATCTTCACCTAGCTACAGAAGTTTAGAAATTTATGACCTAGTCTATATTTAAAATTCATAAACCAGCTAAAGAATTTAATATAAAACTGTAATAGATCAGTTCAAGACACAAGCCAGTGAAAAATATGTGATTCACATGTTACTAGAGTATGTCTTTACTAATGTAGGTAATGAGCCAGAGAAAGAACATTCATTTCATTCATCTAGATATAATTAAAATACAAAAATTTTATAAATTAAAGGCCAAAACCAAAGCCATGCAACATTAAGACTGAAAATTTGAATGCAGAAGTTAGGAGAGATAATTTTCTCATGTTATTGATGTCTGGTAACTCAGCTCATATAGCACTGCTGTTGCATTTGCTATCTATCAGTTATGAAGTTCTAAACTCTTATAAGATTCAAACCTTTCCAAAACCTCACCAATATTCTATTCTTTTTTTTTAAAGTGGTGAAACAGAGAGATAGTTTATTGAGGGGAAAAAGTACACTCCAAAGAGGTAGGAGCAGGCTCGAGCAGGAAAATGGCTCAAGAGCCCACTATTCTATTCTTGAAAGATAGGATGCGGATTATAAAAAGAAATGGATTATAAAAAGGTGAATAATACATTTGTAATCAGTTCAAATTCACTATGCATTCATTAAGTATAACAGAACATCCACAATGTTTAAGACCATACTAAGTCCTATGACATGCATACAAAGATGAAATGGTCTGAAATTCAGTTGTCCAGATCCTTATAATTTAGTAGGAGAGATAGGATATATATATATAAATAATTATAATAAAAATGTATACGTTCAGTGACCCAAGTAAGGCATAGTGAAAGTGCTACTGGGGTTTAAAAAAGTAGGGAGGACCTACTTTCAGTTGGAGGAAAAGGTGATGATATTAAATTTAAATTTCCAAGAGTGGCATTTAAGATCATCTTTGGGAAGCAGAACTGGGAGGAACCAGTTGCATTTAAAAATATTTTACAAAGCATTTAAAAAATATATATTCACATTTAAAAATATATGTTCTTAAACTTTCTGACAATCTTCATTTGGATTTCATTTTCTGCAGACAAGGACATTGGGGTTTCGAGAAATTCAATGATTTGTCCAAGATCCTACAGCTGGTGAACTTAAACTCAATTTGTCTTATTTCATGTCTATTGTTCATTCTGGTAAAGAAATTATCCTTTAATTAAAAAAACCTCCTGACTATCTGGATAGGGCAGGAAATGTTACACGTTAAAGTATATTAATAGTTCAGCCAATTGAATTATATAATGGGTAACGGAAAAAAGTAAACTATATGGTTGAAAATAGGCAGGGCAGATGGCAGGTCTAAAAGAGCAAGCCATTGAGGTTGAACTCTATCCTGAGATGTTGAAAAGTTCTGAGCAAAGGCATGCCATGAAATATAAAAGTATGAAGGGAAAATAAATCTGACAGCACATTGAAAAAGGATGGGAGAGGTGATAGGCTAGAAACAGACAGCAGGTGGTACCTTTTACAATACTGTAGCTGAGAGAGAATAAGGGCTTGGGCTGTGGTGATGACAATGGGATAGAGAAGAGAGGGCAGGGAGAGACTCTACAGGACTTGAAAACTGATTAGATTGGGGAGTAGACAAAAAAAAAAAAAAAAAAAAAAAAAAAAAAAAAAAAAAAAAAAAAAAAAAAAAAAAAAAAAAAAAAAAAAGGCTTCAGAGTACACTCCAAATTTTCAAACCTGGGTAGCCCAGAGGAAGATAGTATCATCGACTGAATTGTGAAATGCAGAGGAAGAAATTTTTTGAGAAGATAAGCCAACTTGTATTCATACTGAGATATGAGAGAATGGTTAAAGAAAATGACATGTCTAGCCTGAAACTGAAAGGAAGTCATGACAGCCATGTTTATTTAAAGGTCTATCACCTTTAAGAGGAAAAAAAATTAATCTGCTATACACAGGATTGAAGTAATAATAATTCTTGGTTCATGATACACTCTAATTATTGTTTAGTTAACTAATTAAACACATATGAACTCAACAACCAACAAAAGAAGTCTAATACTGATAAAAACATACACTTACCTATATATGCTCATTTCCTATCGCTTCCCTCCATCTCTCTGATCTTTTGTTTATGATTCCCTTCACTTTTTTAAAAATATAGTTTGAACATATACATATTCCTAAAAAGCATATTTCTAGCTTTAGTTGTATTTAGCATTGGGGGAGGGAGAGTAGGGAAGGGGAGTCAAGTACATCGTGATGGAAAGAGAACTGACACTGGATGGAACACATAATGCAACACATAGACAATGCACTGTAGAGTTATACACCTGGAACAATGTGATTTTTGCTGACCCATGTCACCCCAACAAGTTTAACAACAACAACAAAAATAAAACAACAACAATAACAACAACAAAACTGTAGGGAACAAATAGAAAGAAAAAAAGATACCATGACTTTTTATACTCATGCTTTAAGTAATCTTCTGAAACATACTTTTCAACCAATAGTACTGTGAAGATCCATCCCCCCCCCTTACTTCCATGTAGCTATAATGCATCTGTAGAATCACATTCAGTCAGAATTGTTAATTGTGGCAGCAAGTACTCCCCCTGAGCATACTCTCCATAAGAATTTCTTTTCAATAGCTCTCAAGCAATACGAGGTCGGACAATTAATTTCACTAAGCTTGTCATGTCGTTTGCACAGTGCTGCCAACATAAGCACACTGTGGCAAGTTCGCGAACTTAATTGTCAGATTTTGGGTACAGCAACAGCTCTGATGGCCATTTCAGAAAGAGTTCCAGAATTGCTTTGAAGGGTGGACCAGGTGCTGGCATTGGTGCATAGCTTCCTAAGAGGAGTACTTCAAAGGTGACTGTAGTGATACTCAGCACTGAAGTATGTATTATAGTACTTTTTCTAGGATGAGTTTGAGAAATTAAACGCCCAACCTTGTACATCAACAAGAGTATTGTTAAAGATATGACAAAAAATACATTGTCTTCCCCCAGAAGATTGTCAATTTTATGATGTTTGGCAGGAATTAGTCTTACTTTATTTACTGCTGTATTTCCTTGCCTGCCTCATAATAGATACTCAAGAAATATTTACTTGTATACACTAAAGCAATGGGAACTTGTATACAGAAACATTAGTGGTCTAAAGACATAGTGGTTCATTAGAAGATAGTATGTTTTTATGTGCTTACCTAGTTGCAACAACATAGTGCAGACTCCAAATTCATCATGACTATGGTATTTGCCTCTACAAGATTACTTTTAAAGGGACAGCATCCAGTTGGATGAACTGGTTCTGGCTGTTTGTCAAACTACTTTTCTCATTATTTTACAGTCACGTCCATGATGTGAAACTGGATTCATTGAGATTTAACATCTCTTGTATAATAAAATATATAGAATATAAAATACTTAAAATTCTATGTTGGGATATAATAAATGGTTGATACTAGAAAGGAGTATCTAATATATAGAACACAATACATTCTCAGTTATAACAAAACTGGAGTGAAACAATGATACAGCGAAGTCAAAAGTTATTTCTGTCTGACTTTAGGATTGGGACACATATGTCTGAATATAGAGATTTTGGAAGTACACTATATAAAGATTCAGTGATTAAAATAAACCATAACTTAAAGACCAATGGAAAAAAATGAAAAGTTCTTCAAATTCCCTAACCTACTTCCTGCTAATAGCTATTCCATTCCCCAGTCTCACTGTTAAAAGTAAACATAATATCATTTCTCATGAAAAGCTAACATTGTACAATAAATGTACAAATAATAAGCCTTCACTTGTTGTTAGACATCTATATTTGTGCATTACTTCTTCCCTAGGTTACGGAAAGTGACAGATAAGGGAAGAAAGTAGATGTGAGCAGGAGCGGGGAGGGGTTGTCCCGGTCCATTATCAGTGACCTCTAAATTAAAAAGATAAAGAGAAGGAATGTTGGAAGGGGAACTTGTCTGTAAGGAGGACCTTCAACAGGTACCCTGAATCTAGGAGTATGGCCAGGCCCATTCTCAACTACTCTCAAATCGAAAGGGAGAAAGCCCCACCCATTCAACCACAGGCCTTAATTCTCCAAATCATATTATTATGAAGCCTAGGCCCTTTTCAGAAGGATCACACGGAGAAGAAAGGGGAAGTAACTTACACCCAGAGATACAGAAATTCCCAAACAATGGAAGGGGGGCTGCTTCCTGCTCTCGGGTCAGCCCACTCCACCTCTGGGAGCATACTTTTTAACTTTTCCATAATAAACTTTAACCTTTCTATATTTTCACAAACTGTGTCTTGACTTGTAGAGAAATACTGCATCCCAACATGGCCGACAGCCTAGTCCGGGCCCCTCTCACCCTCAAGTCACTGCCTGGTTCTTCTTCGCCCTGAACTCCTGTTCCCGCCAACCCCAGCCAGCGTGCGGGAAACTGATGTTATTATGGAAATGCCATGCTATAAATTTCCCCACCCTGCCTTTGTTCAGGGCTCAGACTTTGGAGGCAACTCCTCTGAGTCCGCCGGCATGAAATAAACAGCCTGAACTTGCAAGTGCTCCGGGTGCCACTTGGTCTTTCCGACAGAACAGGTAGAGCCTTCCACAACATTCATATTCTTAATGCAGCATCCCAACAATAATTTCCTTAGAATTAGACTGGTGATTAAAGCATTTAGATCTTTGTCAAATTTTGACCTGTATACAGGAAAGTTTCAGAGACTGAGAAATATTAATGAAATGAAAAGTCAGAACCACGGATTAGCCATAATCACTGATTCAACACACTTGAATACCAGGGCATCAATCAGCCATGTGACCTTGGGAAATTCACTTAGCCTCTGAGAACTTCAGCATTTATTTTTAACAATAGCTACCACATATTATTAATAAGTACGTACTATGTTCTAGGCATTATGTAGGTTTACATTGCATATATTTCTAATATTTAATCTTTACAACAAATCCTGAAAAGTAGGTATTACTATTCCCATAGTACAGGTGAGGAATCTTAAACTGTGGTAGCATAACTAGAGAACACCAAGATTCTAACCCTGGCATTCCCACTGAAAACCCCAACATTACTCCATTAGCAAATTACATCTAATCAAGAATATTTATTTCTATATGTGCAAGGTAAGGCAGTTGTTAAATGCCATTAAGATTTTAATTTCTTGGCTGAAGACACTTCCAAGTTGACACAAATGAAATGGAGGTAACTCCTCAAGCTGTCACTGGGAGGGGAAAGGTGGTAAGGGATGGGGTTGGAACGCGGAGCTGCCTCGGAGCTAGGTAGGAATGAGGAAGACTTGGAGAAAGGGAAATACAGAGCAATTTGCTGAACTAAGTTAGGAGCATGTGGTGAGAGCAGAAGAGCTCATTACTTTACTCCTCTCACTCCACTCAAACCAATGCTGCAGTGCTGAAGACGGGGAGACTAGCCTAAAGATGACTTTGAATATCAGTTTCTCATCCCCTTTTATTGTTTCTAATGGGTATTTGATGGCAATGATGGTATCTCTGGTAGTGTCTATCTATTGTGTAGTCTTCACTTAGGACCACCAGATCTATACAGCAAATCACAAAGTTTTTGGTTAAAAGACCAACATGTGAGTATAAAGAAAGATCTTGGTCTCTAAAGGCCATTCTTAGGGGGACATTCTAAAAGCGCTATGGCAGAATTTTATGTTTTCCATGGTGACCACTTTGAGGAACAATTCTCAATTGGATGCATAAATCCTGTTCTTGGTCTAGTTGTCATGTTTTGTTTCTGAATGAGCCTCATTACTTTCCAGTCACACCCGGTATGTGTCTCTGATGTGGCTGCGAGCAGGCTGGACAAGGGACTTCCCATCTACTCTCCAATGTGTCCTGGCCAGTTCACAGGTGTGTCGTGGACTAACATAAGGTTGGGAACTGGGTCATTCGAAGGTTGAAGGCAGCTGGAGTCTTTAACACACAAGCTCTTACTGATTGTCTTGGGACTGCTCCATAAAGAAATCAGAGCTTTTAATTACCAGTAGTTGTGTATCCTAACCAATTGGAATTCTTCTCCATTGAAAGTATTGAACAGATGCAGAATAAGGGGTCTTGGGCCTGGCATGTAGTATGGGATTTCTGTTTCCTATCAAGCAAGATAACTTTACAGATTCTCTTTACAGCTAGAGTTTATTCACCATCAAATGGAGTTTTTTTAATGGCTAATTTTACAGAGAAATATATTATTATAAACTAATAGAATTTTCTTATCTTGCCTTTATACAGCTTAAGAAGAAAATAAGCTGGGTTAAAAAGCCTGTACCAGCTTTTGAAAATTTTTAAAAAGAAGCAAGTCAAAGTTGAAACTTTTGATAACCTAATGCCCTGGCTGCCTACCTCCTGGGATCCCTATACACATCTATTCATCTGAAAGTGCTTTGAAAAGCAAAATGTTCTGTTTAGATCCAACACACAATAACTGGATTATGAAGAAAATTAAATCTAATGACTTTATTGACCATGGTTATATTTGAGTCATTTTAAATTCTCTTTTGATAGTAATATTAAGAAATATAGAATTAAGACTTTTCATCCCTTTCAAGTAGAACATTCTTTAGCATTAGTTAGAATTTGAAACATGTGACTGCTAATTTATTTTCAGATCTCATGTTTTGGAGTTTTAAAATAAAAAACATAAATCATTATTTTAAGGAATGTTCTTTAAAAACTTTGAAATGGTGGTTGTTATATTACCTAGAAATGATGACAGAATTAACAAGAAATAATAAATAAAAAATTAAAAGGGTTAGGGAGTTCCCTGATGGTGTAGTGGCTTAAGGCTTCGGCGTTGGCACTGTCAGCGCTGCGGCCTGGGTTCGATTCCCAGTCAGGGAGCTACCCACATACCAAAAAGCAAAAAAAAAAAAAAAAAATTAAAAGGTTTAAGGAGCAGACTAGAAAGTAAGGGTAGAAGGCTATTCTGTTCTACTAACTAGCTCCTAGAGGTCAGAAATTGTGTTAATACTCACATTTAAACATGCCAATTCTAACAGACTCTGGCATCTCTTACATGGCAAATCAATGTAGAAGAGGTGTGAAATACCTGCAAAATTTTGCTTCTTAATCTTTTTAAACACATGTACTACTAACCAATGAGAAGTTTTTTGAGTTTTAGTTCCTATAATTTTATTTATGAAATTATATACTTTTTGTTTTTCAACCCTAATATTATAATACTGAATATACTTTTTTTTCAAACTACTTATATGACACTCAACTGCATTCTCTCCCTCAGGTCACCAAGAATCAGTAATGTGGGCCAACGTTTCCATATAAAAGACAAAGATATTAGGGCTCAGGGTGGCTAAGTGATTTAAATAAGAAAGGTCAGACAATTAGTTAATGCCAGATCTGGGACTGGGATCCAATGCTCCTGGGTCATTTAGCTATGCTATGTTACTTCCTACACTTGGTTTTATTTCTTCTTTATCATGACCTGGGTTTTGAAGTTCATGACTAGATGAAAAGGAACCTGAAAATACAGTACAAGGCTGTATGTGAGTATGCTGAGCACGGAGACATGCCTTGCTCCATATCTCCTGCACACATTTTTCCCTTGTTGTCTAGGAAACACAGGAATGGGGTAGCATCTGTTGGAGATATCTCTGAAATAGTGGCTACACAATTCAAACATCCAGATCACTAAGGAAAAAACTTTCAGTAAAATCTAAAAAAATCAAAATGACTAAAACTCAAGCCAACAAGCAAAGAAACATTAAAATAAACAAATAAATAAACAAATGCCCTTTAAAAATAAGCTTCCCTAAAGCAGCTGTCAAACTGCTGGAATGGCACATTGCTTTAATGACAGGGTTCACATTGATGAGTGCAAGAGATGAATTCCATAGGATCCTGTGGAAGTTAGAGAGTGTGTATCTGCAAACACAAAGCAACCTAGAGAAGTTTCAAGCAAGTACAAAATACAGAGGAAGAACACTGATGGCTGAGGTTAGCTCAAGCATATCCTTGACAGTCTGGCATAGTCATCTCTTCAAATCACCACCCACCTTCAGATTCAATAACATCTGACAGGAAACACAAACTCCAAATTATTAAGAGGTTTCCCAGAGCTGTGTAGATGATGTATTAAGAGTGGAATCAATCTCCTTTGCTTTTCAGTCAGAGATGGGTCATATTGACAACCAAGTGTACTTGGGAACTCTTTTTAATTCTAATTATAATGGTAGCTACCATTTATTGAAACTTGTTACGTTTCAGGCATTTGTTGAGTACTTCACAGAATCTCATTTAATACTAGGTCCAAAAATTAAGTTCACAAACTTACCACCATGAGCTTACATTGACAGCACTGTACAAACAACTCAGTAAGGTTTCATAACCTTGATATATCTGTGTCTCACAGCTGTGTTCATGTTGATGCATAGTGGTGTATTGCTGTTGCACTCATTATTGTTGGTGCACGTTTCATGTGCAGTCATAAGAACATTGGAGCTTGAATTAGAGCAATGAACAAACATTAAATTTCTTGTTAAACCTGGCAGGAGTGGAAGTGAAATCAAAAGACTTTAGTCCAAGTTTATGGGGATAATCCCATGAAGAAAAAACAGCAGTGTACAAATGGATTCAACATTTTTCTGAGAGGAGAGAAAGTGTCACTGACCAGGGCAGCCAGTAACGAGTACAACTGATGAAAACATTGCAAATGGTTGTTGAATTGTGTGTCAAAATTGTTGGCTCACTGTGAGAAACATAGCAGACCAAGTAAACACAGACAAACAGGAAAATCTTAACTGAAAATCTTGGCATAAGAAAGGTGTGTGCAAAAAGTGGTGTCGAAAGAGCTCACTGATGAACAAAAGCAAAGGAGAATTCGAAGTTTGCCAAGACATTTTGGAGAGGCAAGACAGTGTTTGGGGCCATGTTATTACGGGTGATGAAACATGGGTGTACCAATATGACCCTGAAACAAAGTGTCAAAGTGCACAGTTCTCTACGACCAAAAATGTTCTGTCAGTCCAAATCAAGAGTCAAAATGATGTTGTTAACCTTTTTTGATATCAGAGGGATTGTTCATTATGAATTTGTGCCAACGGGACAAATAGTCAACCAAGTTTACTATTTGGAAGTGCTGAAAAGGCTGCATGAAAAAGTCAGATGACAACAACCTGAACTTTTAATCAACAACTTATGGCTCTTGTATCATGACAATGCACTAGCTTACACAGCACTGACTGTGAGGGAGTTTTTAGTCAGTACATAAATAACTGTATTGGAACACCCTCCTCTACTTACCTGATCTGCCCCCCAATGATTTTTTTCTTTACCCGAAGATAAAGGAAATATTGAAAGGAAAACATTTTTATGACATTCAGGACATCAAGGGTAATACGATGACAACTCTGATGGCCATTCCAGAAACAGAGTTCCAAATTGCTTTGAAGGTGGACTAGGTGCTGGCATCAGTGCACAGCTTCCCAAAGGAAGTACTTCGAAGGTGACCATAGTGATATTCAGCAATGAGGTATGCAGCACTTTTTCTAGGATGAGTTTGTGAACTTAATTGACAGTCCTCATATAACAATCCCAAGAGGCATTTTTATTACTTTCATTTTATACCTAAGGGAATTAAAGCCAAGAGAGGTTACACAGCTAAGACTGAACCAAAATTTGCCTAAGCACTAAAGCCTATAGTTTTAACCACTACTCCAGGAATGGCTATTGGATTTCACTTTATATGCCAATTTGCTTGGACTGGGAATATATTTCTGTATTCTTAGGTAAAGTGTGATCTCAGTGGGAAAAAGAATTGTGACCATTTATTGATGTCTGCTATGAGTTATAGATTAAAAGTGGTAGCAGTGACATACACATCAGGTCTTTGCCAATTCTGCCCTAGGTAATGTTTCCTCTATGAAGTATTACTCTCTTTACATATAATATGTGATCTGTTCTATGGACTGGCCTATGTCATGTCTATGTGACCATACTTTACCAAACTAACATCAAAACACTTGATCTGTTAACAGAATTTCCTTAATTAGTACTTTATTGGAATATCCAGGCTGTATGGTCAGTACACTATTAGTGCAAAATAGGAACCAGCCTTGACTTATCCATAAGAATTTAATGGTTTAACTGGGGTGGAAAACAATAGGAACCAACATATCAATTTTTAAAATGTTTACAAACCTTGATGCACTCTAGATGTTTCCTGTGCATATCATTCATAAAATAATTCAAGTGAAAAAAACAGTCTTAAATATATTACAACTAAGATGAGGCAGACTTGTCCACGGCCAAGGGAGTTAATTTAGGATTTGAGGCTAAAAAAGAAAACAGACTTAGCAGGAGGTGAGTGAAAGGATTAAAAACTAAGAAAGGGTGAAGAGCATCAGAGTTAGATAAAAAGTCAGATCAAAACTAGAAACTCATAAAAGCTAGGTCTTATTATAAAGAAAGACTTACTTACTTACTTACTGCTTATATTCTGGTGATTTTGAAACAGATAGGTAAGAGTTTGTCTTGTGGATAGAAGGAATGGCATGTGCATTTCAGAAGCCATGGAATGGGTGAGAGTGCCCAGGTTCTGTGACAATGACAGGGAAGCCCAGCAGTTAGCATGTCTTTAGTTACAACACAGTCTCTCCTGCTAAAAACAACCAAGATGAGAAAGTACCAAATGCACTGAAGATTTTTCCCTGATTCTCTCCCTTTCCTCTTGATTGTGTCCCCTTCTGCCCTTCCCCTTCTGCCTTTCCCTCCCCTCTTTACTCTTGCCTTTCCTTCCTCTCACAAGACAATGTTGAGGGTGTGCTATATTCCAAGTACATTGGGTTTACACAAGTGAATCAGATTCACTCTCTGCTATTTCAAGGCCCATAGAGTCCATTATAATTTCATAGCCCTTTATAAAGAATATTCTCACACAGGAGAGGGAATTACTATCTCCCTTTTACAAATGAAGAAACTGGAGCACAAAGAGGTTAAGTGAATTGTCCAATATCAACCCTCTATAATATAATATGGGTTTCTTTTCCTGTTAATTAATTTTCATCATGGGCTACATAATTCAATATATATATATACTATACATATACTTTGACACGTGTATACACACATACACATAAACACATGTGCACACACAAGTATATAGAGGATAATATCAGATACATGTATAAGTATTCTGCATTTTGCAAAGGCTAAGCAAGTATAAGTTCGCACCACTATTACACAGAATCAGAGTAAGTAAGCAAAACAGTAAGCTAAGATTTCAAATACCTGACAACCACCCTTCTGTTTGCAAAAGGCAACACATTTCAAGGTTCAGGATGAATGATTCAAGAAAACTAGCTAAGCTGAAGACTTTAAATAAATAAATCTATCAATACTGGATAGTACAGGATTCATCACCAGGAAGTTAAGGAAAAGATTCACCGAGTCTTTGGAGGTGAAAGTCAAGGCTTTAATATAGCCACAAGATCTAAAGGGAGTGGAAATGTGAGAACTAGAAAAGTGGGAAGACTCATTCATCTTTTCTCAACATATGAATAAATATAAAGAAGTGATAATTAGCTGTAAGTTAGCTTTAAAAAGTAAAAATAAGAAAACTGAATTGAAAAATATTTGTTCTTATTTGATACATGAATTCAAATATACCAATGACATCACTTTTGTAAGAAGGGCTAGTTTTATACAAGCTAATGATAGGGAAGTTTCCTGACAGAAAAAGTCTCTCTGTATCACATAAATCATCCCATATGGAGTGGACTACACACTCCATGTCTATTTCACATTGTTCTACAGATGCCTCAAGCCCTTACATAAGTGAGAAACATAGTTTAAAAGTGATGAAGAAAGAATAAAATTAGTTCTAGCAACTTTAGAAATAACTCTTTGAAACAAATCAGTAGACTCCAGTACTTACTGGGATCTAGGTATTATGCTAGATGAGTTAGAATTATTATTTTAATCCTTCTGAAAAGCCTGCAAAGTGAATATTATTGCCATTTTAAAGGTGAGAAACCTCAGAGAGGTTAAATAACCTTCCTAGACAAAAGCAGGTAGATACTGCTTTTCCTTTATCTTGTCTTCCAAGATAGCTGAGAGAAATAGATGATTAATTAGCAGGTGAACCAGAAAAGAACACTAAAAATAACTCTAAAATTTAGAATTGTGAATCCATGTCAACTGAATTGGAAATATGACTAAAACTAAATATCTGAAACTAACATAGTCTATATTTTGTGATTGTTCTACATGGTAATAATGAACAACAGCCAACCATTCATGATGAAAAGTAAATTTGGAAGGGAAAGGGTACCTCAGGAGAGATACTGTGTGATCCAGACCTTATAAAATCTTCAGAAGTGAAACCCCAAAAGGTTTTGATTACAGAGACAAGAAGTTACCTGAGACTCAGGAAGCCTGGCACAACAGAAGAATCCTTGAATTTTGGTGATGCACTAGTTGCTGCTCTTTCTCTCTGGAATACCTTAATGTCCCCTCTCTTCCCACTTGTCCTTAAACTCCTGCTGCACAGGTTTTTACAAAGTGAAAAGCCTTTATATTGCTGTTTGGCATAAACTCGGGAAGATATTCCTCAAGAGAATACATCCCATAGCCAACTCATGCCTCTTCCCAGATCCTTCTGCTTTTCCTCTTTCTGAAAAAAGCAAGTGTCTCTGATATGGAACAACCCTTCCTCTGCAGTTCCTCCCCAGCTTTTTACCACTTGGGTCTTCTTCTCTAGATTCCTTCATATTTTAAGGGATTCTTTCTTTTAAAAGTTCTTTAATCTTACACTCACCTCCCTTAAAACCAAGCTAGGATTGGTTCCTGAGGTCACTAAGGTAAAGAATAAATTAGTTTTAATTTTAATTGTGCTGCAAATAAGCTCACTTCTACCTCTAAGAATTTATATATAGAATGAGACCAATTATTTCTGGAGTTCTTTTCTCTACAACCATACATTCTAAGCAATCAAAATCACCTAGACAAAATCAGATTGGTAATGATTCTCCTTTACCTTGTCTTCTAAGAGAGCTGGGAGAAATAGATGCTGTAATTAGGAAGTAAACCAGAAAGGGAGACTAAAATAACTCTAAAAATTTAGGGTTTTTTGTGAACTCACCATGTCAACAAGACTGTTGTCCAAATGTAGTAACCCTCACTTTCATTTACATTCAAAGAACTAATCTTCTTTAAATGAAGATTTCACAAAACGCATAACCATGCATCTCTTCTAACAACCTACAAACTGAAGGAAGAAACTGAAGAAAGAAATTGGGGAAAGCAAGATGAGCTTTTCTACCTATCTGCCACTAGAGAACTGCTGACTTCCTTGAACAAGAGCTGAGAAATGTCTTATATGCATATCACATTCATTAGATCACTTATTTATTTGTTTACACAGTTTCAAGACCTCTGCTGGCCTATATGTTCTCTAGCTAAGTTACAAAACAAAACTTTAAAATGTAAATTAAATACAAATGGCAAAAGCCACATATCTGAATAGTTACAAGTGAAAGTCACAGGGACATTTTCATAAATATCCTTGTCATTAATCTTTGAAAAATTCTTATGCAATAGGCAATTTATGGAAGGTCAAACCAGTTTATTCTCACAGCTAAATTAAGAGAAACAGCAAAACTTTCCCTAAAAGTTCTGAGCATTTGTGGATGGTTTTAAACATGCAATAAATTGAATAATTGAGGCAATGTCTTCCATTCTTCTCCAGACAAGCAAGGTGCTTTGGCAAACAAAGCTCCCCAAGATCTGAGTTCTAATCCAGGTTGCCCTAGTCAGTGATAGCTGCTTTTGATATTGATAGCAGCCAAAAAAACAAAACAAAATAAAACCAAAAAACAAGCAAACAAAATAAACAAAAAAACAAGAGCTTCCTATCTTTACCTTCTCATTCTCTTTTTTTATCTCCTTATCAGAGTCCTTTTCGTCTTTCTCCTTTCACACATATCACTCGGAAAGCTGTTTTGGCATAGTGAGGTGGCATGGTTTAGACTTGGCTCACAGAAAGTTAAGTCCCGTGTCCCCCATTTACCCCTCCCACCCACAACATTCGCTTTCTTGGCACCAATTATTCCCTACATTTGGAACTTGACAATACATACACACACACACACACACACACACACACACGTGTGTGTATATATATATACACGCATGTACACACACATACATATATATACACACATACACATATACATATCTGTGTGTGTGTGTGTGTGTGTGTGTGTGTGTATATATATATATATATATATATATATATATATGAATCATAACAACAACAGAGCAGTTAGAAAGAGGCAATTTATGATACTAAGCTACAAGACATGATCAAACTCTTTTTCTCACTAACTGCATGATTTTGGGCCACTCAGGTCTCTGCTCTGAGCTTCAGTTATTTTATGTATAAAATGGAACTAAAGGCCTAACCACCTCACACATGAGGTGTATGAAATTGTTCTGTAAACCATAAAGGTCTAAACAAGTAAAAAAGCATATTATTACTGTCATCTTCTTCCCTCTGCTCTTTTCTCTAATTCAAAGTAGGCCGATCAGAACAATCAAGACAATAAGTAACATTTTTTAAAAATTATATTAAGAAAAACAATCTGGAATAATATAACAACAAAAAGTTTCCCTGTTCTTTGTTCTCTGGGAATTGAAGATCTTAAAGGCAAAAATGGGAATTAAAAAGTGAAGGTTTCTTGATGTCCTCTGTTCCTTCTCTTAATCTCCTCTGATTTCCTTGTATTGCACATTTCATGCACACTGCATCATAATGACTATTTTATGAGTTGATGATTCTTTTATGAGAAATGGTTTGCTGTGTAATCAAGCAGAGAGAATTGTCTCAAGGTTCACTTACAAGAAATTCAATAATGAATTGCTAAATGTACTGCTCACATACAGAAGATTGAAACCTGGTTTTTTATTTGTTTGTTTGTCTTTTGTTGTTTTGTTTTAATGAATCATTGAGTATTAAATCTCAATACTTCTTTGCTTGTTAAGGCCAACTTACAACATTTCAACCTTCCATTCAGGGAATGAAATGACTCTAAAGATCCAATCCTCCACTGATGTGTAACTGAGGTCACTAAATTAAATAACTCTCTTTAATTGGAATTTAGCAAACATGTATGAACCTACTGCTACACGCGGGCAATTCACTAGAGGGAAGTAAAGAAAGACAAATATAAATAATAGCTAGAACTGTTCCCTCAAGGAGCTGAAATTCTAATAGGGAGAAAAGAGAAGGACATACAACATGTAAGGAGCATACTGAGAAATATGAGATCAGGATCCATGGACACTAAAGAGGGAGGGACGCACTACTAGTGAGTCTAGAAAACCAAGCTTTCTATATTTGTAGATTTAGTTTTATAGGAAGTTATTCTAAACCACTGAGGTTCCTTACATATAATATTCCCCTTAGTATAACAAATACGGCTAGCCCAAACTCTAAGGAAACACAGGCACTTTCAAGGAGAGATAGGACAGCTGCATTTGCTTACCTGGGGCAGGCAGAGCGTGGGAGTAGAAGATGTTAGATACCATACAAGCTGAACTAAAAAAGGCAACAAATTGCAAAAGGCCAAGTGTGAGTTAGCGTGAAAGCACAGAACCCCTGGAAGTCTGAGCTACAGATACTAAGGGAGTTTCGTATCCACTTGCAGGCTCTGCTTGCTGGATCTCATTGAGCACACATTAAAATGATGGGGCAGGTGGCAGGGAGGGCAGGGCAAGAGACCAAGAAGAGCTCTATTTGGTGGTTCAGGTATAGGAGTGGGGAGTGGAGGGGAGGAGAATAACAGTCACTTTGGGTAAGGCACAAAGAAGTCCAGGTTTTTCTTTTTTCCCTATCTTCTCCAAGGTACAAAAGCTCTAAGCTGCTAAGGGATTGGAAATACACTCTATCACTCGTAAGGCAAGAAACCACCCTAGGCTCAGAACATTAGAGATTCTCTATCAATCAGGATGAAGCAGAATTACTGATGAGAAAGACCCAGTTCCGAGACCCAGGGACACATAGTACCTAACCTAAGACTAAGGCTGAACCAGGACAAAATACAATGAACCCTCTGCCCCTTGCCTTTCCCAACTAAGCTAGCAAGCACACAGTCATTCCACATGCATCTATGCATTGTCTCCAGTAAAAATCAGAAATATTGTAATACGTACTACTTTGGTATTATTCACACAAGAGCACCCTTGCCACTCAAGTAAGCTGGTGAGCTGTTGCAGTTTGGCCAGGACTTAGTGACGCAGCAGGTAGTTCAGCTTTTCCACAATAATGTCTCCTTCCCCTCTCTATGACTTCTTCACATTCAGCTTCTCCTTGGCTAACTCTTACCTCCACCAGGCCCTTGTTCACCAAGTCTTGATGACAAAATATTATGATTGGTAGAGTCACTCAGAGCCATCATCTCTCAGGAGGTATCAGACCACATCTGCGCAGTCAGCACCCTTTTGGGGACTTGTTGCTAATTCATTCTCTTATTCTTGGATGTTCCATTCACCTAATTATGTTGATCAGCCCTTTCTATTTATTCCAGTATCATCTATTTTACGTAGAGTCCCCTTTGAGTACCTTACTTGCATAGGTAGAGAGGATTTCATATCTGTACTTTGGAGCTAGACATATATGTAATTGAAGAATAAAATACATGTTTGTGTGAGTTAGAAAATAGCCCACTGCTGTGTGGAGGCAACTCAGTCCTCCAGTTGCTAGCTGGAGTAGGAACAGTATGATCTGTTTGGAGCAACCATTATTTCTTTATAGTTGAGAACACTAAATACCATAAATTGTAAATTATTCCGCAAAATATATTAATACAACTACAATATTTACAACAGAAAAAGTTTCCAAAATACAGAATAGTAAACACACACACACACACACACACACACACACACTCGAAATCAACTTCCGAAGACATACATAAACCTCACAGATATCAATGGTGTTGTATCTTACATTAGAAAAAGTATTACATATATTAATGATCCAAAGTCAAGAAGAGAGTTAAATGTATATGACTTTTAATAAAGTTGTATTAATATTAAAGCTACCCAGGGATCTGATCTATGACAGTTTTATTTAGCATTTGTATGCATTATCTGAAACAGAGAATGCAGAGTGGAAACTTTACATTTGCAGAGTACACAATCTTCTCTAGATTGTAAGATGTCAAAGAGATGAAGAAAATGTAATGTGGTCTCAGAAAACATTGTAAGTAGGAAAAATTGTGGAGACTAAACTATTTGAAAAAGATAGGTTAAAAAAATAACAGTGGTCTTACAGAAAAATAATAATAGCTATCAAATAATCACAGGTATCAATAGCTATCAGGTATCATATGCATCATCTCATTCAATCCTTAACAATTCTTCATAATAGCTATTCTTCCTATCTTACAAATAAGCTGAGGCTCAGAAAGCATATGTAGCTTGCCCAGCACTGCAACAATGGTTGTTAATGCCTATGTGAATGAATCTGTCTTAATCATTAGCAGCCTTACCTCTGAAGGTTAAAATTTGGTTATTTTAGATATCAAGACAAGACCCAGAAACTGTAAATTCTGTCACTCTTGACCTTGATTGTCTGTTATAGGGTAAGTATAGGTAATTAGCAGCCTGCAAAGCAGAACAAAACAAACAAACAATACTGAGACATGATTATTAAGCTTTGATTCCTTGGCAACTTAAAAAATCTGAGATATTTTTAGGGAAACTAATAGAAAAGCAAATTTGGTAAGAGGAATTTCATTTCTATTCTTAGTAGGTTGGCCTTAATCTTAAAGCTACTACCTTCATGAATAAATCAGCAGGAGGTTAGAGAAAAGTAAATTTGGAGGAAGAACAGTAGTCTATACCAGAGACTTGAAAGCGGGAGACATAAATTTGCTAGAGTCTCTTTCGAATTGTATGAAGGATGTCAAACTCAATGTTACCAGTAAGTGTTAGTTGGTGTTACAAATTATTTGTAAGAAAAATGAATTCCTGAGAAAACTGTTCATGATAATGTATTCATGAATTTAATCATCCAGCAGATGGGGCTGCAAAAAGAATATACAGTAGAGGTTACATAGTCCCTACCTCATCAACAGGTTGTATTACAAGTCTGTTTCAAAATCAACTGTATAAAATGCAGAATACATTTCAGCAAGGGAACAACATTCCATTTCTAGAATCAGTACTATGCCCTGCTAGCAAAATCCAGCCCACCATCTGTTTTTGTATGGTCCACAAGCTAAAAAGGGTTTTCACATTTTTAAATGGTTGAAAAAAATTTAAAAATGACTAATATTTCATGACACATAAAATTACTTGAAATTCAAATTTCAGTGTCCATAGATAAAGTTTTATTGCAGTACAGTCACACTCACTTTTTTATGTATTGTCTATGGCTGCCTTTATATATAATAGCAGAGTTGAGACAGAGACCATATGGTTCACAAAGTCTAAAACATATGCACTCACATATTACGTGGCCCTCCACAGAAAAAAATTTTCCAGTCTTTATTATAAATGATTATCACATTCTTGGGTTGGTTAGCAAAATGTGGTATCATTAAAAATGTGGTTGTGCAGTGGTGTTAATGGCAACCCCAAGTCTATGCCTGGAGCTCTTTGAGGATTCTGGTGGCATGGGGAAACTGAGGCCAAGGTTAAGTTTAAAAACTTGCTCTAAGTAACACTTTAAATAGGTGCTATAGCCAGAATATAAACCCTGGCAATCTAGCACAATCTCAGATACTGTGCTATTATCTATCCACTAACCATGCATGAAGCTATACTTCCTTTTCAACTTCTGAAAACCCTTTCAACTTTTAAGACTTAAATGCCAGCTTTTTCATTAAGCCTTTCCCCAGTTCAAAATAATTACATTAATACCTTTATCAGCCTTTTTGCACATTTATAAAAGCATTCAGTTCATTTTACTCTGTATTCTAATTTATATGCCAGCTCCCTATAGGCATATACACAAACAAAATGTGAATTTTGGGCTCACTGAGGGCAGGGAACACACAATCCACTATATGAATTGTTTCATAAATGCATTTTGATTGAGTGGATGAATGCAGAACAGCTGGCTTCTGATATTAAACAAAACATTCTAATGAAGAAAATTCCTCAAATGATAAACATATTAAAATATTATCACTATGATATATATGGAGCTTGGTTTCATTTGCTGTTCAAAGTAAGTCATAATCAAAACATTCTTCTCGGATCCACATAACCATCTGAAGCATGACTTAAGTATAGCCAAATATGGACCTTGAAGCAGCTTTTTTCTTTATATAAGATCCAGCAGAGAAATAAAAGACCCAAAATTCGTCTCACTTTGGGGTTAAGAAAATGTTTGTCCAATCTTTTTTATTCATTGAATATTTTATTTAATGAAATCCTACATGGAAGTTCAAATTAAAAAACAGATAAAACTAAAAAACTAAAAGCTGTGAATCTTAAAGCAATTACTAAGAAAACAGAGTTATAGCTAATGAGCCAACAAAGACAACAAATGGAATCATTAAAAAATGATTAAACCAAAAGAAGGCAGAAAAAGAGGTAAAACTAACAAACACAGGACACAGAAAAAAGATGACAAAATCCAACATATCAATAATCAACATAATTTCTATAAACACCTTGGTTAAAAAGCAAAGACTGTCAGACTGAATAAAAAAACAAAATCAAACATATGCTTCCTACCAGAACTGCACCTTAAATATAAAGAAACAAATATGTTAAAAGTAAAAGAATGGACAAAAAGGTTCACCATGCTAACACTAATTAAAGAAAGTTAGAGTAGTTATATTAAAATCATATCAAGTACACTTCAGAGCAAAGAATATTAACAGAGATAAAGAGGGTCGTTTCATGATTATAAGGAGTCAATTGATCAAGAGAAAATAATGACCCCAAATACTTATCACCTAACAACAGAACTTCATAATACACAAAGAAAAAGACTAAAAGAATGGCAAGGAGAAATAGACAAATCCCATAACTACAGTCAGAGATTTTAATACCTCTCAATAATTTATAGAAAAGTAGGCAAAGAATTAGCAAGGATATTGTACATTTCAACAATACTATCAAATAATTTGATCTGATTGACATTTATAGAAGATTCTGCCCAACAGCAAAATACTCATTCTTCTCAAGTACACATAAAACATTTACCAAAGGAGTTGATATTCTGAGCTATAAAACAATTATTTCAAAAATTTCAAGTCAATGAAGTATGTTCTGACCACAATATAATTAAATTAGAAATCAGTAACAGAAAGACCCTTAGAAAAATCCTAAACATTTGGAAACAAAATCAAATATTTCTTAAAACATACATTCCCATAATTGCACTCCTTGATACTTAGCCAAATGAACTGAAAACTTAACTCCACACAAAAACCTGCATTTGGGTATTTACAGCAGCTTTATAAATAATTGCCCAAACTTGGATGCAACCAAGATGTCCTTCAATAGGTGAAAAAATAAAATGTGGTATATTCAGAAAATGGAATATGATTCAGCACAAAAAAGAAAGAGCTATCAAGCCACAAAAAGATAAGGAAGAACCTTAAATGCATATCATTAAGTAAAAGAATCCAATCTGAAAATACTACATACTGTATTATTCCATCTGTGCCATTCTGGAAAAGGCAAAACTAGGGGAACAGAAGATCAGTGACTAACTGGGAGGAATGACTAGACAGAGCATAGCAGATTTTCAGGGCAGTGAAATGATGCTGTATGATACTATAACGGTGGATACATGTCATTATACATTTGTCACAACTCATAGAACCATTATACTAAGTATGAATCCTAATGTAAACTATTGGCTTTGGTTTGATAATGATGTGTCAATGTTGATTCATCTGTTGTAACAAATGTACCACTTTGCTGTGGAACTTTGATTGAAGGAGAGGCTGAGCCTATGTGGGACAGGGAATACACAGAAACTCTGTGTTTTCCACTCAATTTTGCTATGTATTTATCTAAGAACTAAAGGAGAGAGAGAGAAAAAGAGAGAAATTCGAAAGTATTTTGAATGGAATGAAAAGAAAAACAGAATTTATGAGACAACACCAGTACTTAGGAGGAAATTTGTAGTATTAAATGTGTGTATTAGATCTCACCTTCCATCTTAAAAACTAGAAAAAGCAGAGCAAATGCAAAACAAAGTAACCAGAAGAAAGAAAATACTAAAGATCAAAGCGGAAATCAATGAAACAGAAAACAATAAAACTAAAAGCTACTTTTTTGGGAAGGTTAATAAAATGGATAAACTTCAAGAAAGACTAAACAGGAGAAATACAGAGGAGACACAAATTGCTAGTAATAAGAAGGAGAGGATGACATCACTACAAATTCTACAAGTAACAAAACTAGATAACCTAAATAGCCTTATATCTATGAAAGGAATTTAAATTGTTGTTAAAAAACTTTTCCCCTAGAAAACTCCAGGTCCAGAGGGCTTCATTGGTAGATTCTACACACATTAAGAAAGAAATAGTGCCAAATGATTCAAGAAAATAGGAGAGGAGGGAGTGCATCCCAAATCTTTCTATGAGGCCATCCGTGCCCTGATATCAAAACAAGGACATTACAAGAAAGTGTAGACCGATATTACTCATGAACATAATGCAAAAATTCTAAACAAATTTTTAGTAAATTAAATTCAATAATATATTAAATAGATATATTACATCATGACTAATATAGGGTTTATCTCAGATATGTAAGGCTGGTTTAATATATGAACATCAATTAATAAAATTTATTATATTAACAAACTAAAAAAGAAAAATATTATCTCAATAGACATACAAAAAGCAATTGACATAATCCAACAAAATCCAATTTATTCCAGATAAAAATTCTCAACAAACTATTAATAGAAGAAAACTTCCTCAACCTGATAAATAGTATCTACTATGAAAAGTCTAGCTAGAAATAGTGTAGTATTGGCACAAAGACAAACATTTCAATGGAACAGAATACAGTCCAGAAATAAATTCACACATATATGGAAAAGTGATTTTTTGACAAAAGTACAATGACAAGCAGTGGAGAATGAATAGTCTATTCAACAAATAAAAGGATTACCAAAGGGCATGAGGAAACTTTTGGGAGTGATGGATATGTTCACTATCTTGATTGTGATGACGGTTTTATGAATATATACTTATGTCAAAAGTTATCAAACCAATCATTTTAAATTTACTGTAATAATAAGTATACCTTAATAAAGCTGTTTTTAAAAAGAAAATGTGAATAAATATTAAAATCTGGGTAATAAGAATACATAAACAATTTAAGAAGCAGATAAAACCATTTGTTAATGAGAGTGGTAATGTAGTTTAGTATTTCTTAACTTAGGAAGGCTTACTCACTTTGAGAATATTATAGATGTTTGTTAAATGGTAACAGTTGTTTTGTATATGTTTTTCTAATAAAATCAACCAAAGGACATCTGTAAAACAACAAGCAAAACGGCTAATAATACTTAATTGAGAAATTGCCTTAGCTCACGTCTTTAGAACAAACAGTATGCAATAAATTTCTTCTCTATAAATTTATAGATATTTTGGACAATGGATACTTCAGGATAAAATTTGATTTTTTTCTCTAAAAACATTTGATTTAATGAAGTGAATCACTGAAGAAATGTTTTGTTTGCTTAATTATTTTTTTCTAGTTAGCTTCTATTCTACAAATTGAGCCCCATAAGGAGTCATTTCAGGGAGGTATTTTGAAATGCTAAAGGATCTGGCAGACCTCACCCTGTTTTAATTGGAATTTATATATATATATATATATATATATATATATATATATATATATATATATATATAGTATTTTGTGTATTAAATTTTAAGCAACTGGAATTTTAATTTGAAAAGCACAAAAGGAATAAATGTGGAACACATTGTTCATTATATTTGTTATTTGTGCCACACTGTAATATTTTGTTAAAAAGCAGAAGGTCAAAAAGAAAATTAAAAAAAAAAAAAAGCAGAAGGTCAAAGTTTTATAAAGATAAATACATAAAAGAAAAGTATGTTCTTTCTATGTGGCTAAAGCAATACTGCACACCATACTTAGTAAACAGCCACAGAGTCAATGCAAAGGTCAATGATTTCCAATAGAAAATCAGTACTGTAAGTTGGATGCCAACAAATATGTATACCAGTGGGTACTTTTTGAGGATTAACAATGACAGCTGACATGTTTGAAAATTTACTATAAACTGGGATACACAACCAATATTTTGCACTTGTCTGTCATAACACTTAATTTGTCAATAAGGCCATGACATACTCATGATATTATTGCTCTTCTTACTTTACTGAAACTTGGAGAAGTTAAAGAAGTAGGCCAAGGTAATCAAATTAGCAAATGGCAGAGATAGGATAGAAACCCAGGCAGCCTGTGTTAAGTGTGTGTGTGTGTGTGTGTAGTACCCTTTTAGTTCTGTATATTCATAATAATACATATATTCAAAAGTCACTTCTCATATTTATATGAGGATTTTCTTTATTGAAACATAGTCTAAAAATCAGATGTTTTTGTGAAGGATTCTATAAAAGGATGTAATAAAATGCAACCGGAGTGAGGTATATCTGGCACCTTTATGGTAAACTTGGAAAAGATCATCTTAAATATCACCTCCTTCAAATGTTATATTCTTAAGTATTTCAACTCATATATTACCAATTTTATGTGATATTTTCATATGCCTACTAATTATGTGGTATCTCTCTTTCAAATCTCACATGACTTTTGTATAAGATAGGAAGTGTGACATAGTTAATAAAAGATGAAGCTCTGAAATTTAACTGTTTGGATACAAATCCTTCTCTATAGTAACTGTGTAACCCTGGACAAATAATTTAAACCTCTTTTCTTTGATTTCTCTTCTATAAAATGGGACTATCTGTCTAAAGGAATTTTGTAACTTTAGGTTACCTCATCACAGAACATTCTATTGGGCAAGAATTCCATGAGAATTTGGAATTTGCTATCAGACACATATTTTAGCATATTTTGTTACTAAAAAGTATTGTTTAGAACTTGAAGCAGGTAGTAGAAACTTTGAATGTCATCTTTATTGTGAGTTTTTTATTTTAATTATCAACTTTAAACATAAAAGTTTGTCAGAAAATCCAATGGAGAAAATAAATGGGCAGCAGAAGAGAAAAAGAGAAAAGATAGATTTCTATGTATTACCTAGAAAAACACATGATCACACTTTGTTCTGCACACAGATGCCTGAATATAGACAGGGCTATTTTTTCTTAAAAAGCAATATTGTAAATTTTGGATTTACAAAATTACTTTTATTTTTAAAATAAGCAAACAACAAATCCTTAAATTTTTCATATTTAATATACAGAATCACAGACTATCAGAGCAAATTGAAAGTCTTCTTCTTTTTTTTTTTTTTTTTTTTGCTTTATTTGTATGTGGGTATCTCCCTGGCTGGGAATCGAACCCAGGCCACAGCGCTGACAGCGCCAGTGCCCAAGCCTTAAACCGCTACACCATCAGGGGAACTCCCCTTGAAAGTCTTTAGAGAGTATCTAACCACCCATTTCACACAGGAGGAAACAGCTCCAGAGTGGGGAAAGGAGGTAAGTTAGTGACTTCAAACGACTGAAGTGCAACGAATTGTCCTTATACCTTACTGTCATGAATAACCCATGTCTAAGTTATCTGTTGCACACATCTGGAATATTAGAGAATGGGGCACAGCTGACTCAGAGCATGACATAAGATTCTTAATTATTAGCTAGTGCTAAAATGTTTAGCCATTTAAACATTGGAAAACTGATTTATTACTGCTGGTAAAGCTTTTATTAACTGAGAATGAATATCTACTTTTAGAACAATTTACATTTTCATATAATTACAGAATTTTTTGGCCAGAAGGATTCTTAAAGTTTCAATCCTTTCTCAAGCTGACCTGATTCTCTACATGACACTGGAATCTTCTCTGTAACATCCAGGTCCAGTGGTCACTTAAGCATCTGTTTGGATACATTCCATCTTTGAGAACTTCAGACTGTGAAAAAGGTTTTCTTTAATTGTGTCAAAATTTATATCCCTTTGCTCTCTCCACCCACCACCCTACCAAGGATACTGCATTTTGACAACACATAACACGTATCCTATCTCTCTTTTCCATATCAGAGCCCTTCAGAGCTAGGAGGATGGTGAACATATGGCTTCCTCTCTCTAAGCAAAACAGTTGTTCCCTTTAGACATTGCTCATACGACATGTTTGGGAAGAGGTAAATCATGGTGGTAAAGAGTACAGTCTTGGAGTTCCCTGATGGTGTAGTGGCTTAAGGTGCTGGCGCTGGCGCTGTCAGTACTGCGGCCTGGGTTCGATTCCCAGTCAGGGAGCTACCCACATACCAAAAAGCAAAAAAAAAAAGAGTACAGTCTTTGGCATCACACTCTGAAGGTTCAAATCTAACCACAACCTGTTGACTGTGTGATATTGGGATACTTAATATCCTCTCTGTATCTCAGTTTCCCCCACCTGTAAAAAAGAAGTAGTAATGGTATTGATTCCATAGTACTGTTACAAAGATTAAAAAAAATTATGTGTGGAGTATTGGGGTAGTAGATTAGATGATCATTATTCCCAACTTTTCCTGCATATACACACATGCTCTTGGTCACATATGCAGGGCCACTGTGGGTGGAGCATACTACCCTGTCATGGATGTTGGATTTTGACAAGTGACTTACTTTAGCCAATGTAATGTTAGCAGAAGTAACATAATCAGAAACTTTAACCACGCTCACACGCTTTGCTTGTTCTCTGATGCTGTGATGATCTTCCATGAGAATATGCCCCCAGGGAGTCAGCAGTTTAAAGAAAATAAGAAAACACACAAAGCAGACTTGAACTCAACCTACATTCCAAAGTCAAAATTAGCCCATCTCAGACAGGAGGTACAGCAGAACCACAACCGATTCACAGCCTTCTGAAGGGAAAAAAAAAAAGGTTTATATTGTAAGCTATTGAGACTTTGAGATTGCCTGTCAATATTGATCTACGATTGCCACAACAATGCTGCATAACTACCCCAAAACTCAGAGGACATCTATGAGCACTTATTTCTAGCTGTCTTGACTACAGGTTGACTATAGGTCAGCTGATCTATGCTGGTCTTGGCTGTGATTCACTCCAAAAGCTGCAGATTAGGTTTGGGCCTGCTCCAAATATGTCCTGTCATCCTTGACCAGCAAATATCCAAGACATTATGTTCATCTTATGGTGAAAAGGAAGGTGTAAGAGGGCAAACCCAACTAAGAAAACCTAAAAAAAAAAAAAAAGCTGTGCTTTTCCCTGTCACAACTACTAGCTTACCATTAGTCAAAGAAAATCACATGCCTAAGTTCAACGTCAAGAGAAGGGGAAGTAAACTCTGCGGACACTGAGTCCAAAGCAATCACATAGCCAAGCTCAGCATGAACAGGGAGGAAAAGCTTACTCTTCCCATAGATTTGGGGAGAGAGAAGAGTGAACATTTCCTAAACAATAATCTAATCTACCACAGTTACGCAGCAAAACTTAAAATAATACATGCTCTTAACAGAACAGTACACAGAAACTGGTAAACAAGTGGTACCTGTCATAATTACACATCACAATGATTCAGGTTCTTCTCTATTTTTGCTACTTCCCTGTAAATTCAGTTTGTTACTATCTTCCTCAAAAAGAAGATGTTAACACAGAAAGCAATAGTTAGTTACATGGTATGACTTGGTGAGATTTTCATAGTTCTCATTCTAGGTATTTTTCTTACGTTAAAACAACCTAAACATTAACATTTTTGGTAGTCCATTACTCTCACATAAAATCACAATTCTCTTTCATACAGAATGATGTTCAAACATCTTTTCCCATTAAAGAAATAGATCACTTAGCTATATGTATATTTAAGTCCATCTTGCTATCTTTAATTTGGTTGCAGCTTAATCAGATATTTTGGGGTTCTGATTTTATCACATTCATGTCATATATGTACTCTTCTATCGTCATCCAAGTCACTGAGAAAAATGTTATACTGACAACATAGGAGGCAAAGACTGAAATGGACCTTATTTACCCAGGGAAGCTGTGGAAACCCTACCCATAAAAACAGAGCTGACAGCTTGCAGCAAGAGCAGACCTCCTGAAACCCCTGACAAGTCTATGAGTTCATCATTTTCTTGGTGTTCTTCCTAAGCAGCTGCTTGGAGCCTGTGCTGAGGCCTCGAGACCATGGAGAGAGGAGGGTGGAAGCCCAAATCTGGAAGCAAAGAAAGCTATGTTTCTGGGCAGAACTAGTGGGTCCTATAAGCTGTCCCCTGCTAGGGTCAACACTATGGGATAGACAGAGCAGCAACAGCAGTAAGATACAAATCCTTTGTCGACATGGAAGACTTGTTGTTGACAGTAAAGACTGACCACTTAGGACTAGGAACACAATCTTGGAAATATCTGAGAAGACAGACTCCCAAGAATAGAAAATAGAAAATTCACAAGATAGGGGCTTGTATTCATATTGAGTTTGCTATGCTGTTTTTGTTTTTTTTTCTTTAAGTAATA
Source organism: Lyroderma lyra (assembly GCA_004026885.1). Taxonomy (NCBI): domain Eukaryota; kingdom Metazoa; phylum Chordata; class Mammalia; order Chiroptera; family Megadermatidae; genus Lyroderma; species Lyroderma lyra. Next base: position 96,858 of record PVJL010003172.1, read on the forward strand.
CTTGAACATGGGAAAAAATTGATACAAAAAGGTAAATAGTGAAAAATAAGTCTCCCCTCTTACCTTTGGCCAATCTCTAGAGGCAACTATTGTTACTTAGGCTCTGTCATAGTTCTGCAGAGTTACTTCCATGTAATTATAAGCACATTTATACATACAGTATTTAATAATTAAAAGAAAGCAGAGCATATGCACTCATTTCATTTCAAATACTCATTTTATGCCTGGCAAGAGCAGAGCACCTGAGTTACACATATGAAGCTCCTGAGGTTCACAAATGCTAATTGATTTGTCAAAGTCCTAAGTCTGTAGGAGGAAAAGCCAGTATTTGATCTGAAAAGCCAAGCCTGGCGTAAGATGTAAGAGTAACAGGCATTGAGTTTACATTAAAAAAGAACAAAAAAACAAAACAAAACAAAACAAAAAAAACAAGAAAAAACTCCACCCAGCCACCATGTTATTTAGGGAAAGTTTTCCAAATTTGCAAATAGGTTGTCATCATTTAAAGGGGGGTGGGGTGGGGTGGGGAAAGAGTTATTTAATTGAGAGTATGACCCAAATCATTGTCCTACAACCTTAGCCACACCATGGCACTTTAAAGGTGTGACTTATGATTTCTTTTTTTGCACTTTGTGAGTTAGGGATCTGGTATTTCTCAAAAACCTAAAATATTCTAACCAAAAACTGTCCTAAGAAAAAGGAAATGTTTCAATTTGAAATCCTTAATTAAAACCACATTCATAATTCTAAGTATTTAAAGAGAAAGTTAAAAAAGAAATTTACTTTTGCACATCACAGAGATTATAATAAACACAGAACCTTGCCAAAAGACATGCCTCCAGCTGCACTGAAGAAACATCAGAGTAGACCTGCACTGCAGCTTCAGTAAGAGAAAGACTGAGGGCAAAGTAATGTACGGAAAGGCAAACAACCCTAATGCAAAACTCATGTTCCCTGTTGGGATAGAATTCTGCAGAAATGCATCTTACACACACACACACACACACACACACACACACACACACGGAACTACAGTTGTTCCCCAGGATTAACTCAAAAACTCTCAGCGGCAAGTCAATTTTCTTGAGGTCCACCAAGGCCACAGATGTTTGTTCCATAAAAGCATTGCCAATTTGGGGACAAGCTCAATCAACTTGTGCCTGATAATGATTCACATGGGTCTTTACACTGCAGAGCTCATTACTTCAGGGATTTCCCAGAGCTCTATATTCTTGGCTGCCTGATCCAATAAGGGAATGCATGTTTATTTTGCCAAGATACACATCATGGTAGAAAAAATCCTTCAAAATTCCTATAATTCCTAAGAAATCTATTGCCTTGAATGTGGAATGACATACCTGTTAGGGAGAAAACTGAGTCCTGACCAGTCACCAGAATAAATGCTTCTTGATTTCTGTATCAAAATGTTTACGGTGCATTCACTATGTGTAGATGTTTATACCAGAAGCTAGGAAGAATCAAAAGTACTCTAAAGAAAATCAAAGACTAAGACCATTTCTTACAGAATACAGATGTGTGTGAAACACCTTAAAACAGCTACTAAACATATAAAGAAGTTAAAAAAAAAAGATGCTTAGGGGCCAGGGATACTTGTACCAACATCCATGACTTCTATTACCATCTACATGCTGAAGCCTCCCAAATTTTCCTGGCAGTCTCACCTGAGCTCTAGACCTGCATGCTCATTACTTTCACAATTTCACATGGGTATTTCATATGCATCTCTAATGTAATACATCCAAAGTTGAACTTATCTTGTTCTCCCCCAAATATGTTCCTTCTTCAGAACTGTCTCTTCAGTAAAGACCATTATTTTCTCAAGTTCTTGAAGACAGAAATAAGGAAGTCATCCCTCTCTTCTCTCTCCTACTTTCCTCAAGCCCCAGGCATTTAATCTATCATCCAGTCTATCTCACTCATCTATTTCTTTCCATCCCATGTCATACTGTATATAGTTCAGTCTCAACAATCAGTCACAGGGGCATTGCCATTAGATTTCTAACTGATCTTCCTGCCTCTTGCCCATTCCAATTCATTCTTGATTTGGAGCCAGAATGATCTTCTCATAATACAAAATTTATTCAATCTCTTCTTTGCTTAAAAAAATCAGTGGTTTCACATTATCACAGGGATAAAGCATCATAATCTTAACATGGCCCACCACCCTCTGCCATTTTCTGAACTCTGCATCCTTCTCCAGCTTCATCATGGCTCCTCACATGCCAACTCCCTCTATTTCCATCCTAATCAAACTATATGTTAATCACTTGGACATGCTAGTATCTCTCTGACTTCTGGGTCATTGAAACTTCTCTTTCTTCAGTCTGGACTATTCGTCACTCCTAACCACCTTGTCTTGCATATCCCTTATTCATCCACCAGGAAATAAGGTCCATGAAAGCAAATTACCTATTTTGTCTGCCTTCTTCAGCTCTGACACTATAGCACCTAGAACAATGCATGCATATGACATATGCTCAATAAGTACTTGTTGAATGAATAAGTGAATCTTTTAGGTCTCAGCAGAACTATCACTTCCTCAGGGCCTAAGACTCCCAGGAAAAAAAGGAAAAAAGAAAGGTCCCTCTATACTATACCTTCCTATAGTATCCTGTACATGGTCTGTGATCTAGAAACTACTTCTAGGCAATAAGTTGGAGGTGTTTATTTCTCTTTTCTCAGTGATCATAGTCCTGTGATGCCTATTGTCCAAGATCTGAAACATATCTATAGTTTGTTCACCTTTTTAGTTGTTTAAGTCAGAGCACAATTCTGGTTCCTGTTATTTCATCTTGCCTGGAAGTGACTGTTTCAGGTCAGTTTTAAAGACTAGAGCTTACATACTTCCCTTTGTAATTACTATATATTAGCATTCTCTGTGGTTTAGATTATTTTCCCTCCCTGAAGCTAGCTTTTTCCCTTGATACCCTCTTAAACCTACATGCTAATTTGCATTGGGCTAGGACTTTATTTTGTTTATTTCTGAATCCCCAGAGCCCAGAGCAACAGATGGAACATGTAGACGTTGAATAAATTATAAGTTTATTGAAAAATGCCCCAAAATACCCTCACTCATTGCATATCTGCTACTTAGCTAAAGTAGGACATAGGCCTTGGCAAACCACAATCCTAAGAATAACTGATTCATTGGTTTGGAAGTGAAAAAAATTTACATTTAATTTTTAACTATTTCAATTTTTTATCAGTTTATTCTTCATAATCATTAAATTCTACTTGTTATTTAATTCATCACATTTCCTACTTTTGAAAAATAGCTAGCATTTATTTTCAGTTATGATTTTCCAGCCACTATACTAACCATTCAATAATATATGCCTCTAACAAACTTTTGAGATGGTGTATATTATTATTCCCATTCAACTGATGAGAAAATGAGGAACAGAAAGATTAAGGGCAATGTCAAAATAACATAGCCAGGACACAACAGAACCAAGATCTGAACACAGACAGTTTGAGCATGTGCAGTTTATCACTACCTAAACTACTGCCTAGTACTTTTTATTTTCAAATAAGACTATAGATAACTTACAATGAAAGACATACAAAACATTTTATTAAAATACAAACTTAAATAAAATTCATAGTGATAGAAAATACATAAAAAGAAAATACATATTTCCTTACAAATCTAGGCTAAATTATGTTAGTGTAAAGGAACATTAATGTTAGTTCCAACCTTTCTACCACTTAGGAATATAAGGATAACTCAGTAAAGCCACCAAACAAATTTTATTTTATAATAAAAGCAAGGTTGATAATTCACCTTTTAAAAGGAATTTATACAGTAGATTCTGATAGGCCATGTATTTCAAAACAAAATAAACAATGTTTTTGAGAACGGTTTAATAAAATATTCAATTAGCATTCTCTATAGCAAAGCCATGTCCAATTAACTCCAGAGGTACAACATAAAAAACTCAATGAAAGCATATATGCAGGATAAGAAGTAAAGAGATTCAGATAAATATTCATCTGTAGTTTTATCTGCTCTGAAAAATAGAACTTGGAATTCAGAGAAAGGTAGAGAGAGAGCACATTCCTTTGCCCATGTTCTTCAACTCAATGATCTCATCTAAGATTGTGGCAACAATTGTGTAAGTAACATTGCAGGAAAAGCTCTCTAGTGGGATCTAAAGTAAAGATATTCTATTGCTGCTGCTTGGAAATAAATCCATATGCTTTAAATATTAATATACAGCTGATAAAGCTGCCATTTTATTGTGAAGATAACTAGAAAAATCCACCCTAAATCTGCTTAGAAATGGAATACAGGGTGGCTGAGAATAGGCTCAACATTTTCCTCAAGAAGTAAAATAGGAAAGATGAGTTTAGCCAAGGAAATTCAATTAGTCTATGTACCAGTTATCTAGATTCATTCATTACTCATTAAATATTTTCAGAGTTCTTGCTATGTGCCTGGCCAGTGGTCACAAATAATATTTGGAGTAGCTCCATGGAACATTTGATTTGGGAAGACACTGCCCCTTAGTGGCTCTACCAGAACTTGTTAACTCACTTGTAACTGATACCCTAGCATACTACTTTACAAAGTTTAATTATCTACCTTCATGATTTTAGCTATAGCTTCCTACTACTTATGCTAGTATTTGCTTCAGTTTTTTATACATTGACCACTTTTTTAATTCTCAAATTTTATTTTAATGTGAATTTAATTTCTTATTATAATGGAAAGCTATTATCACTTGCCAAAAATAAACACAATAGCTAACACTAAGTATTTACTAGTGCTTGGTACTATTTTAAGTGCTTTACATGCATTAGCTCTTTTGATCTTCATATGAACCCCATGAAGTAAGTACCACCATTCGATCCATACACAGTAATAAGCAAATAAACACAGAGAAGTAACCTACCCAGGGCCTCACAGCTAATAGGTAGCAGACCTGACATTTTTAATCCAGGCCTGTCCACCTAACCACTATAATACACTTCTCTGTAAACATAGATACAACTGTAAAACAACAATGTTATTAAAATCTAATTACATATTGTTGATTGCCTTTTGAAGTATTTGAGAGATACTCAGCTAGTCCCAAACTAAGAAAGTGTACTTGATGTAAACAGAATTTTAAAAGGCTTAAAACTAGAATCACTTCCTCTCTATGTGATTCACATTCTGTTTAATGTCATGTCCATGAACCATGTGAAATCAATTCATATGTCACCTGAAATTATATGCCCTATACTTTGGGGGAGAAAACTCTAGCATTAAGTGAGGTCAAATAGGGATTCCTCTGACCATGATGGCACTAAATGTGGTTAAGTTTAACTTGCCCTGGTAAATCCACATGGGACAAGTAGATGCTGTTTAGTACCTCTTCAATAGAAACCACACTTTGAAATTTTCTGGGTAAAAGAATAAAAAATAAACAAATCTTTGGGTCTTCAATTACCCATTAGTTCATTCATAAAATTTATTGAAATTTTATCATGTCCCAGAAACTCTTCTAGGCACTAGGTGACAGTAATGAAAGAGACAGCTTCATACTCTGATGTGGTATGAAGTAATATCTACAATATGCTATAGTTTTCTTGGTACTTTTCAGATATCATTTTCTTAAATATTTCAGTCAGCAGTGTCAAGGGACAGTAGTGAGTTGCAATTATCACTGATGAAAATGTTGTATGTATACAACTGGTGGCTCATGAGATTATTCTGGGTGGTAAAAAGGCAAATTTTAAATTTTATTGTGAATTTTTAAATATAACTAGCATATCAAACCTCATATTCTACAAATAAAGTTACTTTAGGTGAGGTAAATATAAGTATTTAAGTAAAAACAAAAGTTGTTTTAAAGAAAAATATTAAGTCAACAATTGAACATGCAGTGAGTAGATGTGGTAAAAATGATGAAGATGGTATAAATGACTGAAGTTTGGGAAACTTTGGTTCAGGCTAGTGCTGGGGTTGTGCGAGTATATCTCATATTGACCACCAGCACTGGGCCTAGTGTTCTCTCCACAACAGGAAGGAATAAAGGACATTTGTACTACCCATAGGGCTGGAGAGACAGAGTGGAGCAAGATACCCTTGTATTTTAGTACCTTTAGAGGAATTTCATTGTATTTTGTTTGTTAAGTGGGAGAAAAGCCACTACAGATAGTCTTCCTTGGCATTCAGGCTGCATACTTCTTTCCTAAATAGTCTTTAATCCTAGCTCACAGGAGGAACAAAATGCCTAAATAGAATGGTAGAAAGAAGAGAAAAAGGATTCATCCTAGATTTTTAAAGTTTTCTCTCCTGCTTAGAGGTAGGGAAATAGACAAAGACAGGAAAGCAGATTGGGAGATTTTTATTGTTTGGGTCACAAAAAGTTAAATTTTTTGCATTTACTTTTTTGCATCTTCAATGAGTTCCTATCTAATTGTCGGTTTTCAACTTCTATAGCTGACACTCTTTTAAAAATAGAAATAGTCTCCAATTACACTAATAAGGCACAGTGGATTACTGCTCAAAGAGGTGTCAACTCTACCAAAGATAGGTAACATTTCACCTGGTTGTCTACAGCAGCCAGTTTTCTGGAATCCTTTGCTCAGGGTGCTTTTCTTCTTGGAATGAACTGCCTTACTAAATCTGCATGTCTAAATCTTTGCTTCAAGGTGCTGATTAAATGTTATAGTATCATATTTCAGCATAAATTTAATTAAGTATTTGTTTAATCAAGAAATAAATTATCTCGGATAAGAATATAATTACATAGGGGTTCCCGGATGGCCTAATGGCTAGGATTCGGCACTCACACTGCCGCAGCCTGGGCTCGATTCCTGGTCAGGGAACCACCAAAAAAAAAAAAAAAAAAAAAAGAATATAATTACATAACATAATTAACTTTGAAATATTTGCCATTAAATGTCATTAAATTTTTTTATAAATAATATGTACTATTAAGTTACTACAACCGATCTAAGAATGTAAGTTATTTTAGCAAAAGGGTATATAGCGTTTTCTTTTTCTTTTTTAAAGACCAAGACCCAGTAACACCAACACTTCTGTGGATGAAGGGAAGAAAAGCAACTGGCTCTGTCTAGCTCCACTGAAGTGGCAGGGCCAGGATGAAAACCTAGATCATATCAGACCCAAAGCCCTTACTTTCTCCATTACTGTACCCTGATTCTGAGAGGTTCTCAGGGACACTGTGGTTTCAGTTTTGGAAGCTGCTAAACTGATATTCTGAGAACCAGCTCCATTTTTAATGAGGGTATCTCAGTTGCCTTGGTTGCCAATTAAATTGTACATTTAACTTGGGGCTCCAATCACTGAATGGCAATGTAACAAAAGAGGTCAACATTGAATTCCTGAGGTCTACTTCAGTTTCATTCAAATTCACAATTAATCATTTAGTTACTAGATAGTTCATTCCTTTCTGATAGATAGCCTTTCACAATACCTATCTTAGCTATACACTTTAGACCTGCCTGTCTTAATAAAATGGCAGTTGCTAGAACTATTTTTTTCCCAAACCTGGAGAAAGTTTAATAGCATTAAAAAACAAATAAAAGTATATAATGAAATCATGCTCCTGATAAACATTTGTCCTCTCTCTTCCCCATCTTGAAGCTCCAACTCAAGTTGCCTCAGGTCCTAGCTTTGACATGTTACTAATTTTCTACCATGATCATTGAATGACAGAGTTTGATAGTACCCACCTCAATACAGCAAAGAAGGAAATTGAGGCCAAGACAAAAAGAGAAATGACTTGCCCAAGATCATACAAGTATTTAGGAAACTGTATGCTTATTCCAAATTTGCTACCATTGATTCTCCTTGGATTCTGCCTTCTGAGCCTGTGGCACATTATTTTAAATAAACGCTCCTACTGATGGCAAAGCAAAAGCAATATGGAGCCAAGTTAGTAAGGAAAGTTTATGACTAAACTAATTACATTTGGAGTTAGAAAAAAAACAATTCTTAATTACATTATAGTGAAATAGATTTTCTGCTGATGAGGCTTTAACACAACTGCCTGAAAGTTAATTCCCCTGGACAAAAATGTTTAGAGTGATAAAAACATTGCTATATTATGTGTCTGACTCAAACAAGAACTACTTTAAAGGAATTAAAACTCATTTGGACGTTAGAGTTCTAATGTATTTGTTTTTAAAAAGATTCTTACATATCATTTTAGTTTGGTATCTAATAAAATTTGCAATAATAAAATAATAAGCAAGAATAATCAATAAGAATAACCAGACATTGCACTTACTACCTGTTGTCTTATTTAATACTCCAAGCAGGAATGTCTCCACAACATCTAATACTTTGAACAAAATTCTAGTATAGGCAGGTTTTTCTGTATCTTTCCTTTTCCAATGAATATATTCCAAAATACGTTCATTTTAAGCCATTCCTATTGGAGTATTATATGTAACAGCATGATAGATAATTGTTTATTCTCTTAGCAAATGAAAAGATAGCTTATTTTGGGGTGAGCGCACAACTTAATTTAAATAAATATTTTATATACTTAGAGTTGGAGTAATAAAAGATCATGTTTCCTAAGCAACACAGATCCTACTACCAAGAGTACTTTGTTTGTTTGTTTTGTTTTGTTTTTCTTATTTATTTGTTTTATTCAGGCCTGTGATGGATTTAGAGATATAAGTTTTCAGCTAGGAAGTAGAACCTACCTCAATAACTGTGCATAGCAAAGGAATGAGGAACTGAGGATTCTCACGGAAAATCTGGTAGAGAAAGAAGCCAAGAAAGCTGAGTAGTGCATGAAGAAAAAAATAAGGGAAGAAAATTCTCGCTGATTGCAAGGCTAAGGAAAGATTTTAAAGTGTAGGAATATTTAACAGGGATTTTGAAGGTATTGGCTGTGTAATGAATGAATGATATAAACTGCTCTGCTTCTTCAGGAAAACTTCAACAAAGTCTTCATTGTTTGCTGGTGTGTTAGAGCAAGTGAATTTAGGGGAGGTGGTGAGAAATTTCCATTAGGTGCTAAATTCTACATCCATGACTATTCAAAGAGATGTAAACGATGAACAGGTGACGTGAGGGTACTTCAGAAAAAGAAGGGTGGTGTTGGGAATTTTTAAAAAGTAAAACTGTTGGCAGGGCAGGAGTAGAAATATTTGCCATGCTGCCTCAGAGTACATAAAGGTAATAGAAGGTAATCTAGAACTTAGAACTGTTTGCTTAACTTGTTAGGAGAAAAGCTACAAAATGTAGAATAGGGGCTAAAAAATATGCTTTGGTATGGACAGAGCTATGGCCTAGGAGAATTGGGACATGCCTACTCAGTTCGACAAAATACATTTAACTTAAGCCTATCTACAGTTTTTAATTTCGTTTTTTGTGTTTCCATTCAAAAATATCCAAATTATTTTAACCTCGCTGAGATCATGGTGAAACCTGGAGACAGAGGATGCAACTTGAAAGGTGTTGAAAGGCCAGCTATAGAAAAAACATCCTCTTAGTATCATATTATCTGCAATAAAGCATAATCAATTTATGAGTATCTTCTTAAACGTTTTAGGATGAAAAGAATCTGCAAAGTTTCTTCTGAGGTATCAACATTAAGATATAGAAAATAAAGAATTTTATAAAGATGTTTATAGGTGAGTTCTTAGTCTTTTAAGACTATTTTTGCCCTAAGTTTTTCTATTTCTCAATCACACATCTCTTAGACATGGTTTTCAACAAGAATGAAGAAGAAATACTGTAAATATTATTTATTATATATGTATATTCTATACATGAATTATATATAGCTACATCTAAAACACATAAGGTAAAACCTCATTTGCTTGAACTAAACAAAAGACATGAGACTCTATCTAATAGAATATATTTAATAAAGATTTATTACTTTCATATATGCCCAACTCTTATAAATTTATGGAGCATCTATTATGTATAATGCCTTAACACTTATAGCAATGCATAATTTCCAGCCAGAGGAAGTAAATGGTCTACTAGGGGACCAGAGAGATGCATGCTAATGACTCAAATACAAAGCTTGCTGACAAGAGCATGACAGAGAAACTCCTTCAGAGTTAAGAAGGTTCAAAGGAGAGAAATAAAAGGGTTCATTAGGAAGAATATTGAGATTCATCCATTCAACAAAGAGTTGAATGAACATGAATTCCTAACATGTCCCAGACTTAGTGCTGAATACTACAATGGCCTGATGAGTGGATTTATAGGAAATGAAAATTAGGGAGAAGAAAAGGGTTGTGAGGATCAGAAAAGCACAAAAAAGATGGACCTATTTAATGAAGAGCCAGTCAGGTAGGGCTCCTAGAGTACTTCGTTAATTCAGCAGGGAATGAGGAGCCAGAAAGATTATTTTTTTAAGCAGGGGAGTGATATAATTAATCATGAATTTGAAAAATATAAGAGTATAACTAGCTGCTTAAAAACAGTTTCCAAATTTCGGTAGGTCTAATTTGCAATTAATCACATTCATGTAAAATAAACAATATGGTCAGATCCCTCTCAATCTTCTGCTTTCTGAAGAAGACAAAGCAGACATGGTTTGGGGTCCTCTGTAAATTTATAGAGATGGCACCAAAGAATGCTTCAGTGCTGACTATCACAAATTGCAAATGACTGCAATACTAAATGAGTGTTTCTGTATCACAAAATGTACATAATCACCTCTGATAATGCTTTATAGAACACAAACATACAGTATAGGTCAATTTTTGTCAGGTCAAAGCTAGAAATTATAATATCAGCTTTAACGCTGCATGAAATCTAGGGTCGCATCTCAACCTACCTCAATTTCTTCAAGTCATTAGCTGCCTCTGTTTCTATAGTGAAAAAATATTTTATTATTACTCACTACTATTGTTGTGTGAAAGAATTAAATAACATTGGTAAAGAGATCCAAGACAATAAAAAGTGCTAAATTTAATTATTTATTATTTGCATCTCCTTCCCATGCACATGTTTCTGGTTTAAAAAATGTGAACCATGTGGACAATACAGGATCAGCAAGTCTTGTAAATGGGGAGCAAAAAGGATAGACAAGCATTACGAAAGCTATGGGATTGGAAAAGAAAGAGTATCTGAGGTGTGGCGGGAGTTCAAAAGTAAAACAGGATTAATTCAAGAAATATTCACAGGGATAAGCTTTGAAGAAAAACAATTTGGCAGTCCACAAGTTAACAAAAACAGTAAAAACGTGGAAGGGGGCAGAAATGATGCAATCTTCAAGACAAAGGGAGAACCTACCAAGGGAAAAGTAAGAGGAGCTGCAATGGGGAGAGATGAAAGACAAGCATTTGCCCAATTTTGGTGCTAATATATCCTTTAGAAAACAGAAAATGTAAGTATTGGTGAAAATAATATAATACCACGACAATATAATTAAAGCAATTTTTTAAAAATTGTGAACACACAAAAGGATCAGTTGCAGAAAATAATGAATAGAGACAAGCCTTTAAACACACATGCGTATACACGTACACACACACACACACACACACACACACACACACACACACAGGGTAAATTCTAAAGAAAGCCCAGCAATACATGGTAATCAGTCCTGAAAGAAATTTGGTATATAGATTCTCCCTTCCATTACCTTTATTTTCCACTGAAATCTGTTGGTGGAGTCTGATCATTTACATTCTCATACTTCAGGAAACTGCGTCAGAACAACATTTAAAGTCATTATTCAGAAGTCACCTTTTCTGAAGTAAAAAAAACACAAACATTTTGGTTTACTTATTAAAAAACGGTAATTATATTTGACTAGCCCAATTTCTGCACTAGAAAATTAAGGAAAAGTATCATTGAGCTTCAATGATGGAAGAAACTAGAGTGGAACAGATAAATACCATATCATCTCTTAATTATCTATTGTGACCATGAATAAGTCAATGTAATTCTTTCAGCTTCAGTTTTTCCATCTGTAAAATGAGAATGATAATATCCTCTGTTTAATGATTACATAAGTGAAGCCATGATAAACACAAATCTGGCATATACTAAGTGTTCAATTAGTTTCTCCTTTTCTCCTCAAAACTGACAAGCATAAACACACTGAAACACACATAATTCATTTATATATATCAAAAGGTGTTTCTCTATAATCCATAAAGCCATAGCAAATCTCTTGTTAACTATGAATATGGCAGTCCTCTAGCAAAAAAAAAAAAAACAAGAAACTGTGGGAAGCCAATTAAATTTGACACTTCTTATAATTTAGAATTGCTTATAAGGTATGTAAAAACTAGTCATTTGGAGCCATATCCTCAGAATTAATAATCTCACCCATGATACCAGTGTCAGATCAACCACTTTCTCTTCTGAACAACATGGCTTTTTGTTTTAAATTTTCTTCTCTTGTTCCTTCCCCAATAAAAATGAACTGAAAATGAGAATGATTCAGTTATGTAGCTGGATCTGTTTTGGTTCTTTGTTTTATTTTTTGGTAGTTTCCTGGCTGGTAATCAAACCCAGGCCATGGTGTTGAGAGCACCAAAGCTTAGCCACTACACCACCAGAGATGCCCTGTTTTGGTTCTTTAAACTTTTATTTTTGGGCTTGCTCTGCAACATTTATACTTAATATCTGTGGGCAAGGAACAAGCAAGAACAAGAAAGAGAACACAGAAGGAAGACACAGCAGCTGGATGGCAGCAAAGTACATTGCAAAAGGTTCCAGCCCAGGGAATCAAGTATCCCAGGTTGACCTTGGACAAATTACTTCACTCCTCTGAACCTCAATTTATTAATCAATAAAATGATATTCCAGGACTTCCCTTCCAGGTAAAAAAAATTCTAGATTAACTATGGGGTATCATTTGCTTGTACTGAATTAACTAAACTGGGGGAAGAACGCATAACCTTCTCTAACAGCTTAGGTGGACAGGACAGAGTGGAGAACTGCAAATTAATATATAACTCTTTAGAAGAGCAGTTTGGTAAAATACATCCAGAACATAAGACTCAAATAGTGGTTCAAAGTTGCAGTCTCTATTTTTCAGATTGGCAGCAGTTCAATGCCCATTTAGATGTTAAACATAGTTATCCCTTCTATAACATAAAGATAAAGTAGCTATCTGAAGGGGTTATTGTAAAGATTAAAGTATATTCAGGTGAAGACCTGCTTCACTCACAACCTGATGTATTGAAAGTACTGAAGATATATAAGCTATTACATTTTTCTAATGTTTTGACCTAATAACCTCACTTCTGAGGACTTATCCTTAAGAAATATAAAAAAGAAATAAGGTATTTGATGAGATAATCTGTGGTATTACTGTCTATAGTAGGGAAAAAAACTGCAAAAATACCTAAATGTTCAACAACTGAAAAGTGATTTAAAAAAGAAAACTGATAAAGAATTAAGAAGCCATTGACATTATTATTATAATGGATAGATAATATTATGGGAAAGTATGTACGATATAATGCTAAGTGGAAGAAAGCCCGAGTGAGCCAAATTGCTTGTAAATTATGGTTATGATTTCAACCATACAAAAATGTACATACATATATATAAAGGTAAGAAAAGAACACAGAAAAATGAAATCAGTTGATATATTTGGATTTATTGAGTAGTCCTGTTTTTTTCTTTTTGAAAACTTTTTTCAATTTTAGGGTGGTATTGTTATGTAACATGCTTAAAAACAAGTCCAGTAGATTAAAAAAAAGAAAAAGGAAAAAACCTTCTGGGTAAAGAATAATTTTAATAAATGTCAGTTCTGGCTTACTTGGATTGTAAAATGGACACCAAGCCCAGGGCATCCTAATAGCTAGCTGTGAGTAAAACCTTCCTTACACATTTTCTGCTGTGTGCACAGGTTAATTACAGCATATGCTTCTGACATGCCTATTTTACTTTACAGGACTAGATCTTAAATTCTTCTAGTCACTCCATCAAAATATTTAAATAGCAATCGAATTCAGAAAGAAATGAAAAAAGAGAACCATATTTGAATTAGCACAACTGCCAATGACAATCATTTGAATAGTAGGTCATCAAAATTTAATAATGACCCCATAGTCATGGGAGTATAATAATAAACTGAATAAATAATTCAAACCATACAGAATCAGTGCAGCTGAAATCCATTGATGTGGAACATTTATTTGTAACTGATTAATGAAATGTAATGGAATTAATAACTGTTACTTCTTTAAATCAAGACTGTGGGAGAATTATTTATACTTCTAGCATTTGGTCACAAATCTTTCAGACACAAAACTAAAGATGGGGAACATAAAATAAAGATGAGCAGAAAGCTGAAAATATTCTTTTCAAAATTACGTGACAGGAAAAGAAAAACTTAAGTAAAGTAAATGTTATTGAGAAGAATGTATTTGAGAGAAAATGAGAAGGCCCCTGGGATTAGGTGCTCTACAGCTCTATTGCATTATCCAGATCCTCAAAGTCACAACTTAATATGACAGCAACCAAGGCCCCATCAAAGTCCCAAAGATCTTAACTGAGCTTTGGAATAAATTTGGAATAAATATTATTCAATATATGCTGATACCACTAAGTCCATCTTCCACTTAATTCAGCAAATATTTATTAAATGTTCATCACATGCAAGACATGGGAGATGGACAGGAACCTTTCTCTGTTGATCTCCCAATTTATGAACTCTTAGGTGTTTCTTGAGCAAAAGAATCCTCTATTATCATTTACAAAGCAATATGGGAACAACAGATTCACAGCTGGGCCAGTGCCCTTTGTACTGACTTGAGTTTCAGTCCCAATTTCCAAAAACCGCAAACTAATTCATCAACCAGTTAACTGTCTGACAATGAAAATAAATTGCCTTATGACAAGCCTCTTGCTCCCCCTGAATGATTTTAATTATCTCTGTAGCTAAGAATTGTGACTGAACTTCTGTGACAAAGTGAGAAGTACACTGTTGAAAAAGCCATTAACACTTTTATTTTTGGTGTTAAACTTTTGTAGAGCCGTCTTCTCTCCTGGAGCAGTGAGAAGCCCAGTAGCTAACTTGAGTACTTACCAAAAGCCATACATTATTTAGTCTAAGTGCTTTCTGTACATTAACTCATTTAACTCTTGAAAACAATACTATGAAGTTGGTATCATTATCACCCTCATTTTTAGAATGCGGCTTAAAAAGTTTAAGCAACTGCCACAGTCACAAAGTTAGTAAAGATACCCCTTCTTCCTAAAAATAAAAGGGTATGCATTCCACAGAAACATCTGTATTTATAGAGTCAAATTACAACAAGAAAGTCATGAGTTAAGACAGCAAATATTAAAAGAAAATGCCTGAATTACAATTCTAATCAGACAGCAAATTGATACCTTGAACATTACTGGACTTGCATAAAAAATTAAATTCTGAATAAAATATAAAAAATATCTTGTAGAATAAATTGCTGAGTTGGAAAGAAAGTAAGAGAAATAAAAGAAAGTAGAAATTAGAAGATCCAGAGACTTGGAATCATATAGTACATAGCCTTTTCACACTGACTTCTTTCACTTAGCAATATGTATTTAAGATGTACCCCTGCCTTTTGTGGCTAGATAACATTTCTTTTTAATCAGTGAATAACATTCCACCATATGGATGTACTATATTGGTATATTCAGCTACTGCAGAGCATCTTGGTTGCTTCCAGTTTGGAGCTAATAATAATTTACCAGTATTAGTTCATTAATTGTAACAAATATATCCTACTAATGTAAGATATTAATAGTAAGAGAAACTTGGTTGATATATATGGGAACTCTCAGTACTATCTTTGAAATTTTTCTATAAAACTCAAACTGTCTAAAATAAAAGTTTATTCTTTTGAAGTGATTGGGCCATGAAAGACAAGGAAAAATGGAGATTTTACATATTCGAGGAGACTAAGAAGAATTAATAAATAAATGTAATGTTAGATCCTAGGTAAGAGCCTGAAGCAGAAAAATAACATTGTGGAAATACTGGTAAAATTTGAATTGTACAAATGTTAATTTCTTGGTTTGATAATTATACTATGGTCATGTAAGATGTTAACATAGGGGAAGCTTGGTGAGTGTTATTTGAAATTCTCTGTATTATTTTTGCAGCTTTATTTGTAAGACTGAAATTTTTTAATATAGAAAGTAAAATAAGAAGAAAGGGAAACTCATTTGGGCATATTAATATGAGTCTGTTTCTGGGTTATCTATTATGTACCACTGAACTATGTGTTTATACACCTATCAATAGCATACATTCTTGATTACTATGGTAATATAATAAACCTTGAAGTTAGGTAGACTAAGCCCTCTCCCTTCTTTTTAAAATTGTCTTAGCTATTTTAAGCCTTTTCCTTGCCACACAAATTTTAGAAAAAAAATCTGTCTACAAGTTCAAAAAAATCTTGCTGGGATTTTGATAGCAATTGTGTCAAACGTGTACTCATATAAACATAACATAATATGTGGGAAATTCTCAAAATATATGAAAATTAAACAACACACTTCTAATAATCTATGGGTAAAAAAAGAAAAGACAAGGAGAATTAGAAAATACTTTGTATTAAATGAAAAAGGAAACAGAACATGCAGATAAAGCTCTCAGAAATTTATAACCTTAAATGTTTTTATCAGAAAAACAAAAAAGGTATAAAATCAATGATATGAGGTGGTTCTATACCTCATAGATGCTAAAAAGAAAAGAGCAAATTAAACCATGAGTAGATGGAAGGACAGAAATCAAAATAAGAGCACAGATAAATAAATTTTTTTAAAAAGAGAAAAAAACAGAAATACATTAATTAAACAAAAATGTGGGTCACTGAAAATATAAATAAATAAAATTCTCAAATTATATGGAGTATTAGAAAGAAGACACATGTTATATTAGGAATAAAAGAAGAGTCATCACTGGAGATCTTAGACATATTAAAAAGGTAAGGGACTATTATGAACAATTTTATGCCAATCAATTTGACAATTTAGATAAAATAAATAGTTCCTTGAAAAAAATTGTTGGAAGCAACTTATGAAGAAATTGAAATTTTGAATAGTTCTATATCCATTAAAGAAATTCATTTGTAATTTAAAACTTTCCTACAGGAAAATTCTATCAACATATAAAGCAATAATACATCATAACTAAGTGAGGTATATGCCAAGAGTACAAGGTTGTTTCAACATTTGAAAAAAACAATAAAATACAACTAACTATATCAACAAATCAAAAACAAAAACTATAAACTCATCTCAATAACTGCAGAAGAAACTGGACAAAACTCAATTCCCATTCATTATAAACACAGCAAAATAGGAATAGAAGGAAACATTCTCAATTTGATAACAGGCATCTATAAGTAATCTATAGCTAAAATCAAGCTTAATGGTAAAAATGTGAATGCTTCCCTTCCAGGATTCAGAATAAGAAAAGATTTCCCATTCTTACCACACTGGTCTAAATTATGCCCTCAGCAGCTGCCCTAATATAATCTTTCTTGACAGCTTTTTAATATTCAAAGTTAACTACCCTAGAGACAAAAGAGTTGTAACATGGACTCTGGGCACAAACAGGTCTGGAATTTAATTCTGGCCATACCATTTATGAGTCATCTTGAGCAAGTTACTTAACCTCTCTAGGCCTCAGTTTCTGCAGCTGTTAATATTCATAATAATAGCACTTGGAAGATTATGAGGATTAAGAAGATAATGCATGTAAAGCCCTTCGCATAATTCCTGGCATCTGGCACATCCTCAGTTATTATTGCCAGCTCTCTTTATCTTTCTTACCCAGGCTAATAATCAACAACAGGTACTTCAGTTTCTAAGACTTCAATTCCAGAGCACTCAACATCTAGGTTGCCTGAAAATGCTATAATTTATTAATGTAATCAGAACCCATACAGTCATCCATTATTTCTTTTAGTATTAAAGATGACTTAGGATCTCAATTTATAATCACAAAAGCTGATTTAAGTGGTATTAATTATGTGAGACAAACAATATGAGGGAAAGATTTAGAAAAGAGATTTGGAATAAAGTTTTAGCAGAAGTTGTACCTGAATATGACTTTGCAAACTAGAGAGTATACGAACAAAGGTGAAGTTTGAAGGAAGAAGTGAAAATTTAACTTGTGATTTTGGCTAGACTTTGCAGTGTCTTTTTTTTTTTCATGAAGTGCTCTGAAAGGAAACTTTATTACTTGACATATAAGTATATATGTCATTTAAGCTTATGTACAATAAGCATGAGTTAAAGCTTAAGATTGCCATATTAGAGGACTGCCTATGGATCATAGCAACCTCAATACCTAAGGTCTGGATGACAGTGTGAGTCAAAGTATGCTAAGCTGACGTTCTTATTCTTCCCTTGATTTTGAACAAGTTACTTGCCCTCTCCGGATATCAGTTTTCCTATCTGCAAAATGGAAAGGAGAAGTCTAATGGCTTCCAAGGTCCTTTCTAACTTAAAACTCTACAATCTAGGTTACACACGTTTATGCATTTGTTAAAACTCAGTGAATATGTCCTATTTGTGCATTTCATTGTATGCAAATTTTGTGTGAAATGAAAAAATCCCTATATATAAATAAATACATTAATTAGTAGTAATGATAAAACATTTAGGGATGAAGTATACTGATTTCTGCAATAAAGTTAAAATGCACCAAAAGATGGATAAGTGGATGCATAGGGGGATAGAAAGGTGATAAAGCAAGTATACAAAAATGTTAACAGTAGAATCAACATGGTGAGTATATAAGTGTTCAATGTAAAATTCTATCAACCTCACTGTATGTTTGAAATTTTCATTTAAAAAATGGTTGAAAAAAATAGCAGTTAAGAAATTTTTAAATATTAGAAAAAATATAATCTTGATTTTTTTCTTAAAAATTGAAATATCATCGATCCTATAAACCTCTAGCATATGGGAAGATTTTCTTCCCTAATATTTTCAGTACAGTTCTTTAGTCCCTTAAATAAACAAAAAGGCTAATAAAAAGATGACAATAGCAAGTACTGGCAAGGATATGAACAAATTGGACCTCTCATGCAATGCTGGTGCAACCACTTTGGAAAACAGTGCAACCACTTTGGAAAACAGTGTCAAATAGTTAAACATAGAGTAACCATGTGATCTGCAATTCCACCCCTAGATATAGACCCAAGAGAAATAAAAACTTATGCCCATATAAAAGCTTGACTACAATATCCATGATAGCATATTCACAGTAGCCAAAAGGTGGAAACTACCTAAATGTTCATTAACTGATGAACTGAATGGATAAACAAATATCATATAGCTATACAATGGAATATTATTCATCCATAAAAAGAAATGAAGTATTGATATGTGCTACCACATGGATGAAACTTGAATACATTAGGCTGAGTGAATAAAGACAGTCATTCAGATACATATTGTATGATTCCATTTATATGAAATGTTCAGAATAAATCTAGAAAGAGAGAAAGTAGGTTAGTGGTTCCCTAGGGCTAGAGTTGATGAGAGTTTAAGGGTGATGGCTAATGAATGCAGATTTTTGTGAGGAGGTTAGTAAAAATGTTCTAAAATTAATTGTGGCTACAGATACATGTGTAATTACACTAAAAATCATTGAACTGTACAGTTTAAATGGTTGAAATATACCTCAATAAAGTTGTTAAAAAATTTTTAAATCAAGTAAAAAAATTTATCCCCTCTCTCTCCAGTCTCTTCTCCACCCTATGCCTCCCTAGTACTGGAATTAAGTGGTTTCATTGACTATTTATCTTGTTTCTGGCTTTAGTGGCACTTAAATTTTTCTTACATATTCCTGGAAAACTGCTCTTCAAATTTTCTTTTGGAGTTTTATTTCAACTCTGTTCTTATTTTTTTTATTAGGGTAACATTGGTTAGTAAAAATTACATAGGTTCCAGGTATACAATTCTACAATACATCATCTATGTGTTGTATTGTATGCTCACCACTACAATAATTTGTGAGGCTTTCCTGATTTTATTCATTCACTTAATAAATTTATAGAGTGGTTTGTCATATCAGACACTCTATTAAGCACCTAGGATATAAAGTCAAACTAGACCTAAGACGTGGTGAATCTCCTCAAAAAGTTCACAGTCTAATAAGGGAGGCAGATATATAAACACATAATTAAGATTAAATGAACATGTACCATAAATGAAGTATGTAAAGGTGCTAAGGGAGAACAGATTTCCATTAGACTTTAAAGTCAGAAAATGTAAGTTAAATAAAATAGGCTTAATAGCTTTGTGATCTTAAACAATTCATTTAATTACCTTCAGTCCCAGTTTTCTTCACTGTAAAATAGAGAAAAATGCCATCCACTGGGTTATTGTGATAATTAAATGCAAACATTATATAAAAGTACTTTGTAAACTACATATTATAGTACACTGTGATATATCAATATTTTACAAATAATTGTTTTATCTACTTTTTTGTAAATTAATGAGGGTAAAGTTAGTAATGTGCTCTAAGATCTGAGAAAAATAATAAATACAGTATTTTTCTTGTAACTGAGAGTAACAGATGAAATTTTAATAGTTTTTGGACAAAAAGGAAACAGCTTGAAATGTAATGATTTCAAGACTGACCAAGGAGATGGCGAATAACATGGAAGAAGGGTTAGATCATGGTTGGAAGAAACAAAGGCCAACTGGATAGTAAGCTTGAACAGAAGAACATAGGTGTAGAAGAAAACATGATGTTGTTAAAGGCAGAGATTTGAAGGTGAGGAGGAATTTTAGTGAAATCTATGAGCTTGCCATACCCTCACATGCATTTTCTTTTTAAAAGTGAAAGTGAAGTTATCTCAGTGAGGACAATAACCTTTCCCAGAATGATTCAAACACCAAGTTCTACTATGGTTCAAATCTCCCACAAATCAGGACCTAAGCAGCTATGTACACAGGCTTAAGAACAGTGATTTTTCTGGTTGATTTAATATTTGCTTATCTGCACAACAATGAATTCTGATAAAAATGGTGGATTCTCTACACATATTTTACCCCTCTTTATATTTAAAAACTATTGAAAAAATTTTAAGCTAAAGAACAAATTAATCAATAAATCCATATAAAGAAATTTTAAAAATGGGAAAAGTAAGGTGGCTCTATAGATTGTCTTTATTAAAGACAAGCAGAAAATTTTAAATTATACTCTCAAATAATACTCAGTGTAATACAGCAGAGTTAGTAGTACTATTTGACATTCAATATTTTAATTCCTGACTTGTTTACATATGTTTCAATCTTAATGACACACAAATGTAAGATATGTTAAAAATAATCTTTAACATTTAATACATTATTGCCAGTTCTCACTTATCTGGGAATAATAAGAGACAGGAGTAAAATGGAGACCATAAATAACATTAATCATATATATGAGCTGTTCACATTTATTCCTAAATAATACTTACCATGGTATCAAGCTTTTAATAGAAACCCAGCAACTGAAAGATGAGAGCAGGGTGGGGAAAGACTAAACTAAGGAAAATGGAGGCATTTTATTGAAAATACTAACTGTATTTTTCTGTGTATAAGATGCCCCATATATAAAAGGACCTCTGCTTTTCTAACCCAACATTAAGAAATCAATATCAATTGGTTACTCCCATGTATAAGACCCAATTTTGGTCTAACAATTTTAGACAAAAGTTATCATCTTATACATACACACACATGCACAAAAGGAAAAAAAAGTAAACATTTAGGCCCAATGACTCCTATCCAGTCAGCCTACATGCATGAAGGCAGCAATTATTACCCATTGCATTTTGGTGGCCCTCCCTCCCAAATCAGAAACTGGTTATAAATTTTTTTTCAATGAGGTACTATAAATAGCACCAACATAGTAGTATTCAATAAAGGTTGGAAAGGGACAGGTTGAGAGTTACTGGCCCTGGATTGACAAGCAATTTGTCAGGTTCACAGGTACTGTTTTAATTCTGAGGCAAAACCAAAAGGACATAAACTGAAGATAAAATTGGAAATTTAAAAAATGCTACTCAATAGTGACAATGGAAAACAATGCCCTTCAGGGTTAGGGGAAACAACTGCACAAAACAAGTGACAGTGGATGCTCTGTTGCACCTACCAGCTCCCTCCTTCAGGACTGAAAGACTTACTTCTCCAAGTGCTGGAAGTGTAGCGCCTGACAACCCTTAGCTAACAGCCCTCCCCAGGAATAGTAGTACTTGGCTGAAAAAAGCTGCTTCTTCCAAGGTCATGCAGCCTAGATCCAATGATTGGTTAATGTAGGGGTCTGAAAGTCTGACCCTTTCATCTCAACTCTGAAAGACCATGTCAGCTCATTGAATTTGCTGAGTCCTTGTTTGGAAAAGGTCATAGATCAACTTCTCTCTCTGCCAACTTCTTCCTCCTTCCCTTCCTCCAAAAGCATTGATCTGGAAAGCATTCCCCCCAAAACTCACTTTATGCTAATCTCTGTTTCAGAATGTGCTTTCTGGGAAATCTAACCAGCAAGACAAGAAGATACTGAACCACTGCCATGAAGTTCCACTGTGAAGAAACAATATTAGGAACATCATAGGTTTCTAGGTAGCCCGGGACATTGAGCAGTTGATCAGGTTCTTGCTGAGATCAAGTTCAACTCAGTACTAGACAACTGAATAAGCTATGGAAAACCTGAAGAGGAGTCAGAGGAGCCAAAGGAACATTTTGAATAAAAGTGAAAGAACTGGAATTATTTCAGAGACAAGTGAAATGGAGAAAATCAATAGTATAAGAATAGAAAGTTAAAAAACAAAAAAGAATAGAAAGTAAAATTTTAGTATAAAGGATGTAAGTTAAACATTAGGACATTCACCAATAATAAAAAATGCTAGTGTATTATGACAACTCAGTAATGAAGCTAATTTATTCATTAAGTATTTATAACAATGATTTCAGTTTACTCTATGTTAGAAGCTATGCTAAGCATGTCCTACAGTGTATTTAGGTATTTAATCCTCACAATAATGCTATAAGGAACTACTATTATTATGCTCATTTTACAGATAAAGAAATTAAGACTTTCAAAGATAAAGTAACCTGTCTAGAGTTAGTTACACAGCTAGAAAATAACGACTCACAGCCTGGTCTTTCTAACTCTAAATCTCATGCTCTAAATTACTGCCTCTTTATGTACCCATATTGAATACTATGTTAGAATCTGAGAAAATGAAAGGATCTACTTTATTTTCCTTAATCCAGAGGAAAGAATGACTAGTTTACATAGATTCTGACAAATCATAGAACCTTTTGTGGCCTCGGCTATTCGGTGTCAAATAGAGATAATGATGCCTTTTTTGTCTCAGGGCATTCAGAAAAACAAATGATGCCTGAGGCTCCTCTGATCAATAAAATCTAAGATTCTATAATTTTTGTTGATTAGAGTAAAATTTTCAGAACGTTATATGCCTTTTAAGAAAATAAACTGCATTACTCACAGGAAGCTCCTGTGAGTGAGTGATTTTGGAAAAACTGAGGGCAGAAACAACATCCACATATGCAGTCCCTTTAAAAAGCAAGTCTTACACTTCTGGAGATTCGAGAAGATCAAAAGAGTGGGATTCTTAAAAAAGAGTAAATTAGGCTTAAGCAACAGGATATGAAAGTTTCCAGAAAGAAAGGTATCTCGAGATAAAGATGGCTATTGGAGAGCTGGTAGAATCAGGGAGATGTGAGGTAATATGGCAGGTCATTCAAGCAAAACAGAGTAGCATGGACAAGGTCGAGAATAAGCATGGCACATTTGAGGAAGATAAGTCTTTGAAAAAGAAAGAGTAACTCATCCATATGGAATAAGTTAACACATCTTTTTGTGAAGGCTGGGGAACAGCCCAGATCAGAGCTTCACAAAGATTTTCATTTCAAGGCACAAGTGCAAATTTTCCATTTGCCATGGTGCACACCCGGAGGGTTAGCAGACCACTGCATTGCCATTTTTAAATAAAAATATTTTATGCATTAACAAGTTGGAATTTCGACAACATATTGTTGAGTTGAAAAAAATTGTAAATGTGTATTTACATACGTATGTGTATGTATTTGTGTGTAGAAGGCTTGAAAAATTTCATCTGAACACTTTTAAAGGTACACATACACACACATATATATACACACACATATATATTCTACAGTTGACCCTTGAACAACATGGGTTTGAACTGCCTAGGTCCACTTACGTGTGGATTTTTACAACAAATACTATAATGTACTTTCTCTTCCTTACCATTTTCTTAGTAACATTTTCTTTTCTCTAGCTTACTTTATTGTAAGAATACAATACAGTATATAATACATATAGCATACAAAATATGTGTTAATTGACTGTTTATGTTTTCAGCAAGGCTCTAGTCAACAGTAGGCTATTAGTTAAGTTTTGGGGGAGTCAAAAGTTATACATGAATTTTTGACTCCAAGGGGTTGGCGCTCCTAACCCCCGCACTGTATATGCAAGGGTCAACTGTATATTACTTTAAACAATTCTCATACACATGAATTACTCTTATACTTTTAAAAATTAAAGAAACACAAATGTTACAATGTTAAAACAAGAAGAACTCAAACATCATACCATTTCACTTCCCTTTCTAAATAAGAAAACAGACAGAGAAAGGTTAGCGTATCACCAGAAGCCAAGACTGCATAGTACACAGCTAATGCTCATCTCATAATATCCCATTTTTCTCTGTGAGAAGTTCTTCTATAGATTGATCTGCCAGAGATAATCTATCTCAAGTGTCTGCAAACTTTTTTTCTGAAAAAAAGTAAATATTTTTGACTGTTAGGATCTGTTATATTGCTTCCCCCCAACCCTTTAAAAAAACAAAACAAAACAAAAAACCTGTTCTTTGCTCTCGGGACAGTGCAAAGACAGACTAGATTTGGTCCACAGACTGAACTAGATGAAGTAGAAGAAAAAAAAAGACCAAAGGCAAGAAATCCATTAGAAGGCTTTAGTAAGGATATAGAAACCCCAACTAAAGTTATAGGAGTATAACTGAGAAGAAAACTGGTATGATTGGATGTGGTGAAAAAAAGTTTAAATGATAACCGTGCTCAAACTTCCCCAAGTTTCTGTATCAATCCAGACTGAGTTTTAAATGGCCAGCAAGGTAAGTAATTAATATATAATTCTGAGGGGGAGCTGGATTTGTGTTTTGAAATACATCATAGCCGAAGTCTCAGGGCAATGTGGCCAATAACATGCAGATAAGGAAGTACAATGTTCTACTTTGTTTTTTTAATACTAGTGTGTTGTTTGAATGTTTGTATACTGAAGTTAAGAGGTCTTTCTGGTTCTCAATTGAAAACACTAGAAGAGGAAAAAGAAGATGGAGAAGTAAAGAAGCAGCTCTTAGCCTTAAAGGATTTTCAAATGTGCTTCGGGTTTCTTTTTTAGGTGCTTAACAATAGACACTGTAATTGCTCTGATGCCTCTTGGACTATAAACCACACATTACCCCACATTAACACCACAAGTGCAACAGGGAAAAGAGAATAAATAGGTGGTATCATGGAATAGTAGAGAGGCTCTGATATGATGGGAGACCGATCTGGGTTGTGAGTTTACTAATTACTAGCATTTATGATCTCAGATTAACTACCTGAACCTCACTTTTCTTATTTAATCAATCTGGATAATAATACATGCTTTACGGGGTTTCTGAGAGAATTACACAAGATATGGCATAAACGTAGAAAACAGTGTCTGACATATGGTAGATGTTCAACAAACAATAATTTTCTTTCC
This sequence comes from Lyroderma lyra, assembly GCA_004026885.1. Taxonomy (NCBI): domain Eukaryota; kingdom Metazoa; phylum Chordata; class Mammalia; order Chiroptera; family Megadermatidae; genus Lyroderma; species Lyroderma lyra. Next base: position 122,600 of record PVJL010003172.1, read on the forward strand.
TTTCCTACATCCCTAACAACCATTCAGTATTTATTGAAAATCTCTTGTAAAACATATCCAAGATACAAAGTAAAAGCATAAAACTGATAGTTGACCTGAGGAGTTCAAGTTTCTTCATACAATAATAATAATAGATAACATTTGCTGAGCATTTGCCCTAGATGAGGCATTATTTTAGCTCTTCACCTGCACTATGTTGTTAAATATTCACAACAACCATATAAGGTAGGTAGATTAGGAAACCAAGGCCAAAAGAGGCTAAGCAAGACATGAAATAAAGAAGCACACAAGTCAATTTCACACAGTGATAATATCACATTTTTGAAAAACAGTTTGTTATATTAATACATCAAAAGCTTCAAAAATATTCAAAGTTAGAATATTTAATAACATAAAAATGTTCCTAAGATGTCAGGCAATAATTACTGAATACAAGACACATGTGCAAAGTAATTGTTACTTTATTTAATATTCAGCATATTTAATAAAGAGATTAAAAAGAAATATATCGGTATAGCATCTTAGTCCATTCAGACTGCTATCACAAAATACCACAAACTGGGTGGCTTATAACCAACATAAATTTATTTCTTACAGTTTTGGAGGCTAAAAGTCCAGGCTCAAGGTGTCAGCCTGGTTGAGTTCTGGTGAAGGCCCTCTTCCAGCACACAAATTGCTGACTTCTCTTTGTATCCTCACATGGTAGAACGGACGAGGGATCTCTCTGCAGTCTCTTTTATAAGGGTACTAATACCATTCAAGAGGGCTTTGCTCTCATAACCTGCTCACCTCCCAAAGGCCCCATGTCCTAATGCTATTGCATCGGGCTTTACGTTTTCAGTATATGAATTTGGGAGGTGGGAGCAATCAAATCCCAGTACATGCTAACAAAGGTTACTCCAAGAGACAGGATTGTCAGTAATAAAAATGCTTAAAATAATGCTATATATTCTCCAAGCCATTTCATTTTCCTCCTGACATACAAAGAGAAATGCCCTGCCCTAAACATCCCTCTCCCTTGCAGCCTTGTAGCTCCCTTGCCCAGGAAATTGAGTTAAGGCAATAGAATGTGAGTGGCAGTAATGTATGTCAATTCCATGCCGAGATCTATGTGTGATATTCTACCCTTCACTTCCCTTTCCCTATTTCCCATCAAAGTGACTTTGGAGCCACAAAGAGAAGTTTCCTGGGTGCCCGGTGCTTGAAGGAGTCACACAGGAGAGGTCTGATCCACATTTCTCTGAGAGATGAGAAAAGTACTAACGTGTTAACCCTACCAGACCGCTGTACCAATTTTTCGGTAATTTCCGAATCTGCAGCGAGACCGCTGTACCTAATTTTCGGTACTTTGCTTAGTACATGAAAAAAATGAAAGGTAGACCTATTTTCTACAATGTCTCCAAGTTCCATCTTATTCTAACCACTTGTTTGTGTGTAACTAACATTTTTCTATATCATGTTGGTTTCTTCTCTTTAATGCTCAGGAGCCCAGGTATAGGGGACAGTTAGGTTCAGGGCCTCAGGTCTGGTAGGGTTAAGCCACTGACATTGCAGGGTTTATGTGTTACTTCAGTAACTGATATAGGTAACTTTTATAATCTTTATTCCTTTCTTGGATTTTCCAAAATGCCAATAAGAAACATGTAATACTTCTACAATCTTAAAAAATGTTATATATTGAAATGCATGTTTGGGGAATTTAGCCTAAGCCAATAAACTAAAATTTAGACCAAAAAAAGGTGTGTATAAAGGTGTTTACTGAAAGCTTCCTTATAAATATTACAAAAACAAAAAAGAAAACAAATGTCATTCATAAATGAATGGATTAGTAAACTAGAACTATAGCCATGAGATGGAATATTAGGCAACCATTAAGGTGATTTTAATGAAGAGCTTTAATGACATGAGCAAACTACTGTAATATTATATTAAATGAAAAAAGCAAAGTTAAACAGAAGGAAGAGACAATGCTCAATGCAACCTGCAGACAGGCCCAGAGGAACAGTAATCACTTAATGTCAGTATACTGCATTGGAGCTTGCAAAGTGTTTCTACAATGCATACCACATTTTAAGACTCAGAATGACCCAGAACTGAGAACTTGAACCCAGGTCAGCTGAGTATATCCAGTAATCTTTCCACCAGACCAAATTCAATGCAAAACACATTTGTGGATTGAAAATTTTGTTAAAGTCTTAAGGCATGAGTTTTCACAGCCTTTTTCTAAGACCTTGCTTTAGGAAAAGGAACTGAGTTTTACCTGCTCAGCTTTTCCCGGCCGCCCTCCAGGAAGATAAATGCCTGCTTCAGCTGGTGCCAAACTGCATGGACTTAGAAATTCACAGTATTTTTTGTTTTGCTTTGACTCTTATTTTTGTTGAAGAGACAGAACTAGGTCTTTTCCATTTTCACCCACTAAAATTTCATTTCCCTCAATGACTGCATGGGAAAGAGAAAAAAAAAAAAAAAATATATATATATATATATATATATATATATATATATTAGTTGTTCAAAAGAAATGTATTTAAGAAATTGTATTAAATAATTTCTATCCAAGGTAGTGTTATAATCTAATTAGCAACATCAATTGCAAAATGCTAAAAGAACCCATCCTTCTATATACCAAAACCTTGAATATTCCATAGAAGTCTTACAACAAGAGATGACTGAAGTCACTGTCCCTGAAGCTTAAGTGTTGCACACACTGGAAGTCACTCACCATTAAATTATTTGATTCAATAAAACTGTTGAGATGAGCTGCAGGACAGAAATCATTTGTAATCTACAGTCATGTAATGAAGTAAATTGTATGTAAATCCTAAATCTCTATGGTATCTTCAGTTAGTGCACACTAGAGGCAAAGCAAGGCCCAGCAATACTTGGAGAAAGAATTGGCCTTAGAGAACACCGAAATATTCCTGGCTTTTGTTTCCCTCTGAAATATCAGAAAATACTATCATAAAGACATTACATTTGTGAGGAAAAAGTGGTCTAAACTTTTCCCAAACGAGCAACCCAGATGCACTGAACAACTGAGTGCCCACCTTGGCTTGGAAATGCCTGAATCAGATTAAATAAAATGAAATTCAAGCTCTCACTTGGGGCCTGGGAATGGATCCTCAAAAATTTTTAAACAGATTTCTTGAAAGGGAAGAATTTGAGAACTTAAAAAGAAGGGGATGATTCCTTAATAAAAGAAAGCACAGTAACATATTGAATGACTGGTAGAGCTTCAAATCTACAAACATTTAAAGGAGAATAAAGTAAACAGCTAATTATTTTCCTTTTCTCATAAGATCAGTGATAAAAATGAAATGTTAGTAGGGTAAAATGGAGGATTTAAGCATTGTGAGACCTAGTACCATCTCTTCAACAAAAATAAGAGGCAAAAAACAAAAAACACAGGAGTTCCTTGGTGGTGTAGTGGCTTAAGGCTTCGGCACTGGCGCTGTCAGTGCTGTGACTTGGGTTCGATTCCCGGCCAGGGAACTACCCATATACCAAACCAAACCAAACCAAACAAAACAAACAAACAAACAAAACACTATGAATTTCTCAAACCCATACAATTTAGTATCAGTTGGAGCATTAATTTTTCTGGAATGAGCTATAAAATAAAAATTAAAATTGCTCCAATACATTGCCTAAAGGCCAAATAGCAAACACTTCTTAATCTAGGGCAGCCACATTTAGTAACTTGCTGTAACATCAAATATATGTGAATGTAGTATGTCCTTACATAGAGAATGAATGTTTAATAAGTAAAGTTACCCTTTCAAAAGTTACCCTATGAAAAAAATCACCCTAACAGAAGCTAAGAAATCTGACCTGTGACAGCACTAAGATATGTGCCCTCTACACTTACGGGCAAAGGGAGACAAGGTTAGAAGATGGGCATCCACTTACTGCTAAACTGAAGCCAATTTTATCACATTCCAGATGCGGTGCTAGCTAAACATTCAGAGAATAATGGAAGGGAGCTATGTAGTAGACTTTACCCCAAGGCCAGGCCCTTACATCAAAGATCAATTCAAGGGAAAAAAAATTATAAAACTTCCTAAGATTAACAAACATCCAAAAGTGTATACACAATATAATCTCAACAATATTTGGAAGAAAATATGACAAATCATTCATTGTTTTTACCTTTGATAGTAAGATTATTTTTTCTTCTACGTACATCTATATTCCTCAATAAGCTTTGATTACAATTTTTATATTTTTCTTTATACTCCTCCGAATTTTCCATATTTTCTACAACAAGCAAGCATTAGTTTTACAGCAAGAAAATAAACGTTAAAATTAAAAAAAGAAAAACAACATGGAAGGAAAGGCTTAGTTCTAAAGAGGTAATTCTAGGATCTTCTCTAGAATGTCATCATCTACTCTGGACATTAGCATCACCAAAAGTCTGTAATCATGCTTTAAAAACAAAATCAAAAGCCTAACAGTTCACATGCCCCAGTCTCTGGTCTTTATGAATTTGCTTTTCCTCTGTGCAAACTCAATAAAATGCTAACAATAATCTCATCTCATGAAAAGTGTGTGAATGAGAAGAGAAAGAGAAAGCAACGTGCACTTGGGGACAGAAAAAGTGTTTGGAAAGGGTTACTAAAAGGAATATGCACAGGTAAAAATTCATATAAAACTCCAAATGAGATACAATTGAGGCTGGCCTTACCAACCGGGAGGAAAGGGTGGAAAGATTACAATGGACAGGAGAGAGCAGAATACAAAGGAAAGGATAACAGGAAACATACAAACTTCGTATGTATTTTTTTTCACATAGGATTCACAACATTCCTCAGAAAATTCAATTTAGTTGCCCTGTTCTAGCTTGCTAACCAGAACCAATTTAATTTTAAATGTACACACAGAGCCAAGGGGGACAAAATATTTTGCAATTACTTTTAGCTCCCTGTTGGAAGGCAGAATAAGATTTAACCAGTTCTGCTCCAGCTGTAACAACCATCCAAGTTTGTCAGAAACCGAAATGGTGTGCTCTGGTTGAAGATTAAAGAATAGAAAACTCTGTAACACAATTACTTGCATTGTTTAACAACTTAATGGAGTGACTTTTTGAGAATGTGACAAATTGCTTTTGATTTATCTGCATAAGGCATGAAATACTGGTGCAGGACAGCAATTTGTTACACAGACAATATCTACCCCTTGCTATAAATCTGTCCACTGTCATACTTTATTTGACACCCAGTTAGGTGATTTTTGAAGAACTAGTTTATTACTGCATTTAAGAAAGAGTAGAAAACTGATATATGACTCTCTTGCTACTTCTCCACTACCAGGAACACATTTCTCAGATATCAGTCTATGCAAGTGTTTCTTGGTTTTATGTTCTATTGTGACAGATAGGTAAACACACTGATAAAATCAAGTCCTTTGAAAAAGGAAAAGTTATCATATTCATGTATGCCCGTAGCTTGTCATGAAACTTCAAACAGTTTCTGGTTCTGCTTATCATCTGCACAGATTTATTCCAAATAATATAACCATGTTTGTTTCTTGATTTCTTTCAACATAAATAGAACCATTAAGTTTTGGGAGTGTTTATATTCTGGGAGATAATCAGATCATCTATTCTGATTAGCCTTAACACATAGGCCTGGCCTCTGCCTCTACGCAGAGCTCAGCCCCTGCTCTGCTTTCTACGTTAGCAATGCTGTACCTCCAGAGCATCTATTCTTGCCACGCCTCCTAATGGGAGGAAATGAGGCTGCTATAGGTCTGACTGTAGTTCCCCTTGGATTACACTGTGGTCTGTCTTTATTAAAAGCAAAATATAGGCCTCGCATGGGGACTTGGCAAGTATGTCAGGTTGCGTCAGGTTTTTCTAGTCTTGCTTTTTTGATGGTGAAAGTAGGAAAGGAAAAATCCTTTTTTTTCCCCTTTTTACTATTACAAAAGTTTATTTAACAAAAATGTTCAATATGAAAATGTACATGATCTGATTTTTATGTTGTAGTAAATCAAGTACTGTGGAGAGAGGACATGTGGAAGCAGCTGATTTCTCTGATGAACACAGCCATTCCTTATACTTGTTACAAGGCTTCTAACATGACAATACTATTTCCTCATGACAACACCAATCCAATATTGTCCTGTTGCCCACTAGTTGGCATCTCCACACATTCATCTATTATAAGATTCATAAAGGGATCAAAACCCGACAATATTCCTTAGACATATCTGCCACCATTTAATTGCAACGATAACTTCTTGTCCATAAATTTTTTTCAATTCAGGAGGGTGAGTTTTGCTCGTGATGTTCACTCAACAAGCTCAAAGATGCCTCCAAAACAGAATTCATGGCCTGCCTCACACTTGAGAGGAAGCCATTTATAAACGTTACACAAATACAGATCCACCCAAAACAAATTTATCATTGTCAGTTTAAATGCAGACACCCTCCTTATCACCCAGATTCACCATTAGCTGGTTAAAAACTGGAGGAATTTGGGGAAGAACCATGAGCATATTTAATAGAAACAATTTCTATAGGCAAAATAAAAACTAAACTACAAACATTCTAACTATATACATTAGCTGTTCAATGAATACGATGGTGACTCAGAATTTAACTCTGTATGCCATCTGATTTTAAAGTTGGCATCATCATTAGATTCCTGGATTGACTGGAAAAAACTCAGCAACATAAATTATATAAGAAATCTTCAGGTGAGTAGATGGGGATGATTCTGAAATCAATCCAGAAGTAGGGCTATTTCAAAGCACTAACTCCTGCCTTCAGATGCTATCCTCACCACTTAACTTCTCTGAACATCCAATTCTTCAACTTTAAAATGAAAATAATATTTTCTACTACCTCATGGAGCTGATCAGAGAATTAAGTCTCCTAGTTTGATGCCTGAATGAGTACTCAATAACTGTCATCTACATTTTTTTTTCCTTGTGAATTGTTTTTACTTACCACTGAAAGCTGAGAGTTAAATGAATGAATGAATGAATGAATAAAAGAAATGAACAAACAAACAAATAAATACATAGTGAAACTTGTAAAGGAGGGATTCTGATAGGCATCTAGCAAGGAACTTTCATTTCTTTTTTTTGTTAGTCTTTCTGATGGCGATGCCCACAGGGAATTTTAATGAAGAGTAGTCATATGTCTGAAGATACAACCCAATATAATTTTTCAGCTACAGGTTATATGAAAATGATAGGTCAGGGTCATGCTTGCCAGGTAACTCAGACCCTCAGTTCTTGCCTATTGCATCATCACATTTATATAAACATATGGGACACGCAATGGTGTTTACCCATAGTGAGGCAAGTAAGGTATCTACCCTCAAATAAAGAAAATCAATCAGATGTAAATATTGTCACCAAACCCAGTTAATAAATATTGAAATTGAGGTTTCTTATGTTTCCTTAAATGCATTTTCACTTCATTCATTTACATCCCATTTCACAAGTATTTGTTCAAGTAGACTCTGTGGTAGACACTGTGGGCAATACAAAGAATATAACAATTTTGATTCACTTTACCCATATTTATTGAGCACCTCTCATGGCCCAAGCACCATGCTACAGGCAAAAGTTGTAAAGAAAAATAAGATACAACTTTGTCCATTAAGAAAAAAAAAGGATACAAATTATTATAATACAAAACATGGAGCTTATAATTATAGAGTGATAGGAGATTCAGTAGGAATGCAAAAAATGTAGTGGTCAATTCTGAACAGAAAACAGGAAAAGTTTCAAAGAGAATGTGATATCTGACCAGAGTTTTAGTAGTAGTGTGTTAAGTGGACACAAAAAAATACAATCTAGACAAAGAAAAGTACATACACACAGGCAGGCAGTGTGAAGAACTATAATTGGCTACACAGCACTGGGGGAGAACTGAAGGAGATAAGTAAGGTTAGCAAGATGAGCGGGGATAAGCTATGAACTGTCTCACTTGTCATGCTAGGGAGCTTGGAATTTTTTTCCTCTAAATACTAATAAGCCATGGAGGTTCTCTAAAAAGGTCACATTTGTGTTTTGTACCAGTGAACCAAACAATGACAAGACAGAGACAGAAAGAACAAATAGATGGAAAGCTATGAAAATAATCCAAGGAAATGAGGATGAGGAAACTGAGCTAACCTAATAGCAGAGAAATAGAGAGAAAGAATAAACTTTAAATATATTCAAGAGACAAAATTATCATTTTCAGATTAATCAACATCCATGGCAAAGTGAAAAGTACAAGAGTGTTCTTTCTACTCACATCAGCACACAAATTTGAAGCCCTTAGAAAAATTATGAAATACCAAAATGGCAAAGCTTTAGCAGATTCCAGAAAAAAATAAAAATAAAAGGCCAACTAGTTGGATATGATGTCCAGAAAAGAAGGGATGAAGGAATTTTATTGGACTCTGTACTTTGATACCAAGGGATTTACTTCTAAGAGAAAATACTGCTGAAATGCCAAGTCTGCTTCTTGGTTCACTTAACACTAGCAGTAAATTTTAGGCAAGTACCCCAGTTTGGCAATGCAGTATGTAACTGTGACAGACATGAAGATGGCCCACTCAGCTCTCCCTTCAGGAGAACCTGCTGCTAGAAGCATAGTTTTCTGATAGCCTCCAGCTGCTGTACCTTTCGATCCACTGCAGTTTTCACTCTGAGGCCACACTCCCACCCCACCCTCCACCCTCTGATCTCCACGCTGCTCCCAAGCAATGACTAAGCACAGAAGGTGCAGTAAAGCTAGGCCACCCCCCAACATAAATTTCTTTAATGGGGAACGTTTGCCTAAAGAATCCTATCAGCCTGGCCAAGACATTCTCCGAACTGCACTGTGGTCTGAAGCTTTTCCTGCCCAATTTTCTTTCCTTCTGTTCCTTTTACAAGTGTCAGACCTGCGTCACTGTCTGAAGGCCCTCCCTGCCTACTCCTCCTCCTCTTCCCTTTACCCTTCATGGGTGTTTCTCTAAATAAATCTCACGTATGTTGAATTCATCTCTTAGTATCTGCTTCTCAGAGGACCTGAACTGACACAGTAGTTTAAATAAGCTTATTGGGAATAAGAATCACAAGGAACTGTGAGGCCTGCTGCAGAGAGCATTACACCTAAGTCACCTCTGGGAGACAGAAATGTAGCTGGTCCTCAGGATTTTCCAGAGATTACACAGTGACCCAGTGTTCAACAGTCCTCACTGTCAGACATTTTATTCCTAATGACTTACCCATCTCCCTGGGGTAGTACGTTCCCTTGTAACTTCCAGAACATTTTTTACTAACATTTCATGTAATTGAATTAAATTAGATTAAACTTCCCATAAAAACCAGATTGAACTAAAAATAGTGAAAACTCTACCCATAAGAATTTTGTTTTGAACCAAGTAAATTCTCAACTTAAATAATTATAGTCTCCTCTTTGAGCCCCAGGGGCACAAGCAATCCAGGCACACAACACAGTCTTCTCTGGAGCCCAGCGTTCATCCATTTCTCAGGAGAATTTGCCTTTCCTGCTACAGGCAGCTTCATCTAGCTGCCAGGAGAATATTTGGATGACATTACCTCAAAGTCAACACACAAGAATTCTAGTCAAGGCAGGCAGTCCAGCATGATAGTTAAGTGTATAGACTCTACTCCTACACTCACTTGTGTGCTTGTTGTGAGGATTAAATGGGCAGAAAGAGCATTTAGCACAGTTCTTGGCACATACTAAGTACTCAGTACTGGAAATTGCTATTATTTATGTCACTGTCTTGGGTGGCAACATCTGCTCTGGGAGTGGACAAAATTGCTCTTCACTTTGGAGAAGCCGGTGACTATATAAATTGATCTGGTCTCTTTTTTTGACTAGAAAGCTGAGAAGCTATGTAAGTAGCCACATATTAAGGCTCAGACTTCACTCACAGCAGCAAAGGGGAAGCTGGCCTCTCTGAATAAGGGGCAGACAGCTGGAAAGGGACAACAGAGGGATTACCAGAAGATTATGATGGTCAGGGGAAAGCTGGAATAACTACTTTAACAGACAATTTGCGCTCCAATTACCATCTCAACATTCATGGTAAATAAGGATCCATAAAAACACATCTGTAAAACTCCAACTTTAGTGACTGGGGCTTTCCATGGTTCATTAGCACATGCTCCTTTGCCCAACTGTGACATCACTTATCAGCACAGACCTTCTCTTTTCAAAGTCTATTTTCTAGCAGTTGGAGCCAGTGTTCTGTGAGGAAATTCTCTGAAGGCAGTGCACAGATCTCCTCCCATGGGTAGAGGAGAATCTTATTAAGGGAATATTTTCCATGATGTTCTGTCACCTACCTTCACGTTCCTCTTTTAAGGTAAGGATTAGTAACTATAAATTACTAGGTGACAATTAGTGGAGAAATACTTGTGTGCTACACATAAGTGATAAGCTGTAAGAAAAGGGCTAAATCTAGGACCTCTCTGGCATTCCCAGAGATTCTGTGAGCTACCCTACCCATCTTTCAATAAATTCCCTGTATTCTTAAACTAGCTAGAGTGGGTTATGTCATTTCAACTATGAATCCAACTGATAAAGAAATCCAGATAATGTCCTATATAGATTTTGATATAGACACAAGGGTTCCAGTCCCAGTTCTGGCATTCACTGGTCCTGTTATTCTGAACAAGCCATTCAGTCTCTGTGGATTTCCATTTCCTCATCAGTATATGCAGGAACGCTAATAGCATCTTCCTTATAGGGTAGTTGAGGATTAACAGAGATAATGTATGTCATGTTCTCAGCACAATGCTTGATACATAAAGTGCTCAACTACTGTGGGTATCAAGAATGACAAGACTGGGTACTTTATCTACTTCCTTATAACCTATCCTCGTGCCTTGGTGAAAAGTAGGGTGGCTGAGAGCCTAACAAATTGAAGTTAAACTACAAAAGCCCATCAGATTAAGCAAAAGAAGTGAGTCTGCCTTTGCCTCGAGGGTGTTCTACTCTGCAGCACAGGATACATGAACACAAAAGGAGAGGATTCTCACAATCACAGAGCAAAAACATGGTAGCTACATGAAACTGACACACCACAAGAAGGGGATGGGAAAGAAAAGAGGGGAAGGAAGGAGAACGAATGAAAGACTTCTGAACATCTATCTGAATCATATTCTATAAAGTGAAAGAAAACTAAAGGGAACAGAAATGGTTTGCTCGCTCCTTGGGGCTCTTAGTGTATTCGTGCTTGACAAAAGTAAGATTATTGGTTTTTGGTGATGGAATATGCCTATAAACAACTAAGTTACATCGTAATCCTACTTGTTATATTGTAAATAGAGTTCCAGAAAGAAGAGTAAGAGAGTTGGAGCTATATAATGAAAAACAACATTGAGTTTATGAATCAAATGAAGGAATTTATGTCTATGTGCCTACCTAGGCACTGGAAATATAGATTGCAAATAAGACATAGACATAGTCTTCTGGAAACTCAGACTCTAAGGGCAGACAGTAGACTCTCAGTTAACCAGTATCCATGGGGATTGGTAAATGCTGGATAAATGTACCCAGCACTCTCAAGCAACTCAAAGATTTTTTTGTGTCGGTTGCTTGAGAGTGCCAGTTGCTTGAATTCTGGTTAACTGAGAATCTACTGTATAAGTAGTTAATTGTAGTCCTACAATCAAGCTACTGATTACACTGGCTCCTCCTCCTAGCTGAATGGTTTTTCACCCTAAATAGGTACTTGGTTAACTCCCCAACCTCTTCACATCTTTGCTCAAATTCACTGCTTCAATTAAACATACTCTGCCCACTCTAAATCCAGAATTTCAATCCCCCTTATACTGCTCTATTTCATTTTTCTATAGCATTAATTAGTTTTAATTAAACTTTCTATTGAGATAATTGTAGATCCACATGCAGTTGAGGGACAATACAGAGTGTTCTCATGCGCCCTTTACCCAGTTTCCTCGATGGCTTTTGTTGGGGCTTTTTTGCTCTGCATTCATTGGCATTAATAACTTGCTGGCTTCTTCAGCTCCAAGTCTGGGATAAATGAGGCAAAACGAAAACCAGGGAACTCACCACCATGTAATTTCTTGGGTCCTAGTCTGCCTTCTTCTTGATACTTTCAGTATTTTTATATTTGTTTTATATGTGTTTTATACCATATGTTTTATACCATATGTATACGATATCCATGAATTTTAGTTGTGCTTTGCAAGAAGAATAAGGAAAAATACATCTATCTTATCTGCCGGGACATGGAAGTAGGCTACATTATGTTTTAAAACAATTTTTTTTTATTTTTTAAATTGGTTCTGACCCAATGGGAAGAAGTCTGAAGATGAATAGGAGAAATAAAAAAGGTCTGAATAAGAATTGAAATTAGGAACCAAATTAAAAGGTGACCAGAGGATAGTAAAACATATAGAGTACATAGAGCTGAACTGAGGGAAAGAGATGGTATATATAGCTAGAATTATTCATTTATGGAGACAGATCCTGATTTAATGCACCCATGATCAGCAAGCACTGCATTTAGCATAAAAGAAAAAAAGAGGAGGCATGCTTCATATTAGCTAAACTTAGTGGAAAAAGTTAGGTCTATTTAAATTGTCACCAACCTATTTGCCTAAATGCCTTCTTGTTGCCTTCCCTCCTAATCACCTACTGTTCCCAGCACTGACAACAATGGTTATAACAACAAAAATCAACATGTCTTCAAGGCACCATTAAGTCTGAGACATGTTTTTTCCACCAGACCCACAAGGTGGAAAAAAAAAGCAGTTATTAGGATATACTAAATGAAAGTTATAATACATGTTCTTTGTTATTCATCTTTATTCTTTCCATGACCCTGAAACCCTGGCCCCAAACTAACAATTTTTTAAAGCCAGACATACAAACAAGCTTTTCTTTATCTAGTTACCATCAAATCCCACATTTCTGCCGCAAACCCACCTCTCCTTTAGATTCTCCCTGGCCTCTGATGCTCCCTGGCAGCCATTAACATTCTGCCACATTCCTATTAATACCCAGTATACACTGAATGTGCCCTTGTAAACACACATAGCAGACACAAAGTTCCAGAAACACATACCACTGTCATCATGCCAGGCAAAGGAACAGAAAAATTGGAAGCTTCAATGACAGTGGACACTGCAAATCCAACAATCTTCCATTTTCTCATTCTTTATGACTCACAGCAAAGTAACACTTTCTTTGATTAGGGTTATAGAACTAGCTCTACCCTTGGTAAAATAACATTTAAAAAATTCTAGACCAGATTATTTCTCTATAAAATGGAAAAGGAGTAAGGAGGTGGACAAGGTGATATCCAACATCTCCTCTGACTCTACTGATCCAAGATACTACATATTAATGTTACCATAAGCAGGAAGAATAGGGCTGTGAGGGAGGTGGGGGAGAAAAAGGAAGGAGGACGCAAAGTCAGTCATTAAGTAGGAGGCAAGGTCAACAGGTAAAGACAAAGCCCACTACAATCCAGCCAGAACTGGACTTGGGCAGCCAAGCGAGGATCCAGGATACCATCTTACCACTTTAGGTGAACTTCAGCTAATTATAATGGATTATAATATTATTAGCAAGGCAGCCAAAAATCATCTCCACTCCATGTTGCCATGACAGTTCAAAGAGAGCCAAATAGGGACAAAAACATTCCTTCCCAATGGGAAGGAGTGGTCGGCAAGGACCTACCTATGGACCCCTACATCACCGCCCTTAACTCCTGAACATTTCACCCTTTCATTTTAAGTGTAACAAATTCCAAAACCCATCCCTTCAGAGTCTGCTTCTCTGAGCCTGCTCTCTCACTATCTTGACATTTATTTCTAATAAATCTACTGCTTACTTGTCTTATTCAGTGCATCTTTGAATTCCTTCCTGCAACAAACACCAAGACCTGTTTTCTAGTAAAACTAACAGTTTCTTCATTCCGAAAAGGGAAAGAGAAGCCCAGCTTTGTGAAGAAGTATGCATATTGAATACTACTGAAGACCTAGGGTGATTGCCAGAAGAATTTCCAATAACCAAAAACTGAGAAACCAAAAATGAGAGGATTGATCTGGAGTGATCCAAAATTTTTTAATGTCCCTAAAGAAGACAAAATAAGACTATACATTCAATATTTGCTGGTACTTAAATAAGGAAAGTGTAGAACAGAGGTTGGTAAACTATTGCCAGAGGGCAAAATCAGCCTGTTTTAATACGACCCACAAGCTAAGAATGTTTTCTCCATTTTTTAACAGCTGAAAAAAATCAACAGAATTATTTCATGACAGAGAAAATTGTTTTAAAAATTCAAATTTCAGTGCCCACAAATAAAGTTTCATTGGCACACAGCCACGCACTTTTGTCTATGGGTGCTTTCATGCTCCAGTATCAGAATTAAGTGGTTGCAATGAAGACTGTAGGGCCATAAAGTCTAAAATATTTACTATCTGACCCTTTATTAAAAAAAAATGTTTCCAACCTCTGCTCTAAATTAATATACAATAAAGTTTTTAAAATGTTTACTATCAGAAGGGGGACTACACATGAGGGCAAAAAGAGCAGACCTGTATTGAATGTCTTTGATATCAAGGTCATGTGCCCTTTAACAAGAGAGCTTGATTGTGAGACATGCATCGTCAAGTGATTTCACCCAAACACCATAGACTGTACTTACACACACATCTAGATGGCACAGTCTACTATGTTTTTACATGACTGGCAGCATAGGTTTGTTTACCCCAACATCATCACACACACTTGAGTAACTGTAGTAGAAGCCTTGAGAGTAGACTTTGCTTCTTATAATGCAAATACCTGACTTAAGCTTTGATTGTCAAGAGGCATCCACTTTAAAGATGAAGTAAACACATGCCCACCCACACAGCCAGACAAAGATCCAAGCCCCCAAACCTCCACTGAGACCCCTAGGTTTT